>BPLR01018023.1:0-132305 GCA_021605095.1 Caerostris extrusa | reverse complement strand
TTACGTATTGCTCACATTTTCAGCAAAATTGCAACATAAAATTCGAAAATAAGCGTCCTATGCTACAATGTACCACTGCCTACGGAAATCAGGTGAATTTTTTCTTTTTAAGGTATTCATTTCAAAGATGGAGAAATAAACAATCTTGGCAAAAGATAAATGCATTTTTGTATAGTGAAGCAAATATGAAATTTCCGGAGCTTGTAGGGTGACATTTTTGAAATGGATAGCTTCAATGACGCAGATACATACTTTGAGACATTTAATGAGCGTAATATTCAGCATGTTCTAAATCAACACGAAAACAACGAATAATCCATTTACACTCCATTCTTCACCAAAATTCTTTGAATTCCATTAAAAGCCCCTTCACTTATCAACCCCCTTCCCTCCCAGTTCAACAGGAGGAAAACACAACCGACCATGCAGCCGCCAAACACTAGAGGGGGGCGACACGTGCAAAAGGGCAATCCCCCCCTCGCATAATGAAAGGTGGGGCCCCGCCTCTCGATGCCGGTTCCAGTTACGCGTGCATCGACCGGTGGCAGATGGGATGACGTCAAAGGCAGGGAAAATTCGGAAAAGGGGGGGGATATGGCAATGGAACTTTTGCTGCCAGGCAAACTCGAGAATGCTTTCCGTCTCCAACACCCCTCATGGCGTTATTTTTTTTTTATGACGTTCCCAAAAGTCAGTAGCACTCGTTTGCCAACGACAAAATCAATTGCAATGTGGCATTTGCATGACACTGGTTCTCAATTCGAGCTGCCAAAGTTAGTTATTGCGAGTTATTAATAGGTTCGCGAGGCAGGCATAAGGGTTCCTCCAAAGTCCCTTGAAACCAGAGGTCCGTGAGTTTAGGGGATCAGAAATCTATTCATTATTTTCATTCTTAGTTTTCTTTTGATACAAATGATGATTTGCACTAGTTATTAACTGTGCCCATGATCATTAAGACAGATTAATCACACCGATACTTTCATGATCATGGCAGTTACTGTTACATTTCATCGCAGTCTTAACTCAGTGCAGATTACCGTACAAATGCAGCATCCATAAGCCACTATTACTGTAATGAACCCCACATGGTGAAATCGCCCACTTTTCAGTTTGGCTGTCTGCCCATTGGCTATATATCATTTGGCATCATTATATTACCACTGGCTCTATTATCATTTTTAATAATATATTATCATCCACTGGCTATTTATCGCGGATTTTTATAAAACGCACAAGATACATGAAAAGCAATTTTTTTTTTCCAGTTGTGATTACTTCATTATAAATATTTGATTTGAACCTAATTCTGATAAAAAAGAAACCACGGTCTTATTGAACGGAGGATTGGAGATTTGTTCAAAATGTACAAATCATATACGTGTTAGTCATTTCTTTAAGCAAGTTCTCCAAATTTAAGTTTTAAATATATAAACATACCATTACTGACTTATCCTAGTTAATCTTATATATTTCATTTTATTATAATTGCAACAAAGTGGAAATTTTGCAGCAAAAAATTTTTATTTAAAGGTTCAAGGAAAATGCCTTTTATCTATCTTGCTTCAATAAGATACTTCTAAAATTTACAACTTTGCTGACAACAAAGTTGTTTGACAATTCGAAAAAAAAAAAAAAAAAAAAAAAAAATGGGGTGGAAGGAGTTCAAAATGAGTATGACATTTCTTACATCGAGATATTTTGATCATAAAATTAGAGAATTATTTTTATGTTTTTGCTTTACGATTTACCCCTCCATTGAAAATGTTCAACCAACATAATAAAAGTTGAAAGACATTGGCAAAGCAATCTTCTGCTTGGTTGTTGTGATAATAGATTTGTTGATGAAATGAATTAATTCTGACAGATGAAGACAAATGGTTTACTACAGAATATTTCAATTTCATAAGGAAATAAAGATTTAGTTCCTATTGCAAACCTATAAAGTAAATTATTCATTTTTTAAAATATACACTACACAGAATTTTCTAAATGTCTTAAAACTTTTATTTTTGACGATGCAGCAAAACGTAGAAAAGACCATCAATATGAATAAGAAGATTTAAATAAATCATGTTTCTTTTAATTTTGATAAGCAGGGTGATATCAGTTTCGACGAGTCGCTTTGATATTAAAAATGTCTAGAATTTAGCTATGAAGCTATTTTTAGAATTAAAGAGGATTTTTTTTTATTGTCTACATATATACATTTTTTAATTGTTAGCTTTTGGCAAGTGGTAATTATTAATTTTCGATAATTTGAATAACAGACATTTTTGTCAAAGATACAAAAAAATAAATAAACAGCAGTTCTGATAATTAGTATTAAAAAACATCTTCTTTCTCTTAAACAAAATATCAGCAATTTTTATTGAATGCAAATAAAGAGATATGAAAGGGAAAAAAAAAGCCCTTTTTTTTCCATTAGCTATATGAAAGATATTTGTTGATCTTATACAGGCGATTTCTCACGATGTCCACTTTTATCAAAATGTATAGGTAGTCAGACTATAAGTCAAAAACAATAGTGTAATGAACCCATTTTAACATTTCAAGAGAAAACGATTTATAAATTTGACTACATAGGAAAAATGCAATGTTAAAAGAATACAAACGGCATTCAATCATAAAATGGTCTCAAATCGTGGAGACTGTGTTTCTTATATTATGTGTTTCTTATATTATACCTTAAACAAATGAAAATTTTACTAATATCGAAAAGCATACATATAACCACAAACTTTAATTATCACTTCAAAATTATTAATACTTAGCCTTTTTAGCATAGAATTTAAAAATATGTTTGTGGTTGAATTTTTTTAATTGACTACTATCAAATCACCAGTCAAAATCAAATATTTATTAATAATCTACAGAAAATTTCTAAATCTAGAAAAACAAATAAAAACCGGCATTGATAATGAATGGCATTAAAATTATTTTTCCTAAAGAAATTAAATATTTGAAGATGGTTTTGTTGAATTTCATTAAAATTAATAGCAAAAACATATAATAATAATCTTATTTTAATTTTAAGATAATAAACTCTGCAAAATTTTAATAAGCATTACTATATTTTATAATGATTCCACAACAGAACTTTTCCTTGCTAAGGACAAACAAAAGTAAAAAAAAAATTGTGAACTTTTGGGTTACCGGGAATTGCACACAAATAATTTTTTTAATATTTGATATAAAAGCACAATAAACCACCTATCAAGGCCATTTTTTTTTCCCTCCCTTTTCGGGTGAATATTTTCATTAAAAACATGGTAGTAGTAGTATAAACAACATATATACAATTTGTGATTAATAATACAATTTTTAAAATCATTAAATATTATATAAATGTCATATCCTTTAGAATATTTTATAAAAACTTAATTTACTTTCAAAAGCATTACCATTTAAACGATTTAATGTAATGACTATGAAGATTTTTTTGTGCATATAATAGATGCACAAGTACTGGATAATAAACTTCAAAAATTAGAGAATAAAATTAATTAAAAAAAACATTGACTATGCATTCAGAATTGAGATAATATATAAAATATAATTTTGAATTTTTTTCAAAAACAACAGTTTAATCAGATGTGTGACAAATTAGCTATTGTAAAATAACGAGGAAGGATAAAAAAAAAAAAAAATTTTTTTTAGTTAAAATAGTTATTTGACAATATTAGTTTTACAGAAATTCGGCAATAAATCAATTTTCATTTTATAAAGTTAAAAATAACTGTCTAAATATTATTAAAAGGTGGCCTTTTCTTTTCTCTTGGTTTAAAAAGAAAAATGTGATAAAATATTGATTTTCTTTCTCTAAGAATACATTTTAACCAGAGAAACTTATGATTTTACTAATTATCTTTTCAGTTGTTAACTGGTAGATCCTTTTATTATTGGTATAAATAATTTTTTTGTTAAATATACCTGTTAAGAGCCTAACACTTTTTGAGGGAATAGGAAAAATTTCAAAGAAATAATTTGAATGCATAAGAATTTACTAGAGCGAAAAAACAAATGTATAGATATATACATGAGTACAATCCAATTGCTTTAGACTACGTTTAATATGAAGCATCACAAAACAGGCAAATTTAATATGATTACAGTGTTAATTTACCTCATTAAAAGAAATATATTTGTAAATTTTAAAATATAATTTTATTTTTTAAAAAAAAAAAATGAATATAGAAACATGCTAATTTAATAAATTTCACATAAAAAAAAATTTTTAAAAATATAAAAAAAAACTTTTTATAGTAAAAAAAAATATATATATTTATAATATAAATAAATAAAAACTATAACACAAAACTTTTTAAGTATATAATAATAATTAATTATTTACAACAGTGCCTAGAGGATATCATGATATTTCTGAGATAAATAAAATCCCTTCGAAAGCATGTGAAGTTTGCCTAGTATGTGGAAACTTAATGAGAAAAATAAATGCACTAGTTTATTATTCATGGAGAAAAACAATTATTGCACTCATTTTTTGTTGTTGTTGTTGTTGTTACTCAGTCCTATAAAAATTGCAAAATACCTTCATCCTAAAAACCAAATTTTTAACTAGAATGCTTTGCAATCCAGTTAAAAATAGTTCTGGCTTTCAAACGTAAAAAAATTCGAAGTTACTTAATTTATAAAATAATTATGAATAAAAACTCAGATTAAAATAAATTAAGTAATTTCTTTATAACTTTACAGAAATATCTATCAAAGCATAAAAAATTTATTCCACTTTTCTTTTTAATTGTTAATTAATCTGCCCTCAGAAAATGCAAATAGATTTTTAAAAATTCTAAAAGTACTGCAACAAATTTGAATCTATAATACTTAATTTAACAATTAACTACTTGATGACTAACTGATATAAACAGTACAAAAAAGATCTTTTTTTAAGTATGCTTAAGAAAAAAAGTCATACATATAAATAAAATTTTAATGTAAAAATTAAGTTATAAGTATTTCTAAAATTAAGTTTTAAATAACCTGATAATGGCAAATCACTTACAGTGGACGTCCAAAGTCATCTTTTGGTACTTCTTTCTCGCCAACCCCTTCTTTATCCTGCAGCATTTTTCGAAAAAGAGCCACCTTGGATTCTATTTCATCTTCTGGATACCTGCAAGAACAGAATATATATATATATATATATATATAAATGAAAAAATTAATAATTTTAATATCTCAAAATATAAAGAAAAGAAATTAAAGAAAAATTTATTGCAATAAGAGTTTTATAAAAAGAATACTAAACACACCACAAATGCACATGAAAAAAATGAAAAATCATACATTTAAGATTAAGTCATTAATGTTACTAAAGTTTGTGCACTAAATTTTAAAATATACATTAATGTTGTTTTTTCCCCATTCAAAATTGTAAGAAGAAACACTGCAATATGAATCTGACATGATTTAATGTTCAAGCAATACAAAAATGTATTTTTTTTTTTTTTTTCACCTCCTACATCAAACTGTAGCAATATCCGCCATAAGAATTCTAACAGCCCAATTAAACTTAGCCCTAGTAAAGTTGTCAGAATTAAAAGTCATAAAATCAAGTGCAGTGCATGTTGTCAAATGTAAAAAAATTCCATGGCTTCACCTGTCGAGCACAGAGGACAGTCATCATGAGTAGCCACACTAATTTGGTGCAAGAGTTTATTAAGAAAATTCTGTTAGAAAAGAAGAAAAAAGAAAGTAGTTAGAAGAGTTAGAAAGTTTATTAAGAAAGTCCTGTTCAGAGTTGTAAATGTGCAGTAAAAACTGCACGGGTTAAGTCCATTGGGATGGATGATCAAACAACACATTATAAAAATGATTAATTGACACATTGATATTCCACATTATAAAAATATAGAGCTAATCAGCAAAAGACAATGAAAAATTATTCTTTCAAATGAAAAAAATCTTTTCTCCTTGATACATAAGAAGTAAGACACAGGGTGCTTCTTTATGTATTAGAAATGAACTGCTTCAGTGAAAATTTTTTTTTTTGAAGATATTCAAGAAAGAAACTAGTCCAAAGACAGTAAAATACATTAATGTTGAAAGTTAATACATTAATTAATTCATTAATTAATTAATACATTGTTAATACATTAATTTATTCCTTATTGGAATGAAAAGTTAAATATAATATTTCCTTTCAATTTAATTCTAATTTATAGCATCATAATTTTTAAAAAAATCATCAAACATTTGGATTTAGTTTTAATGAGCAAATACCCAAAAGTCTTAGGTAAAGAACAAAATAAAACTTTAATATACATAGCCCATTTTTTTATATTGTCTATTGACATATTTTTTTAAGTAATAATCATCTATAATATAATTATATTTTACTCTTGATATTTCTTTTTTGAAAATTTCTTATACTTTTAAATTATTATTCTCCAATTATTATGTTTGATACTTCAATATCAGTGCTTAATGTTACATGACTATTTTAGCACTTACTGATTTCTTTTTCAATTTTCTCTAGTCTTTTTGAATATTATTCTACTGTTTTGCTTTTCTGAAAATATATGTAATTTTTTTTTCTTCCAAAAATATTTCAGTTCATTTCCTTGGGTTTATATTAAATATTAAATCAATATAAAACAGCCCTTTTTGATTTTCAAGGTTATATCCAGCTAGCCTGATATTGCTTTCTATGAGTCTTTAAGTAGAGTTTAAAAAGTAAAATAAATTCAATCTGCCCATAAGATCCATTTTGTTACCACCTTTCTTCACATAACTAACAAATGACTTTAAAATTATAAAATTATTAAAAATAACTAGCACTAAAGCACTCTCAACCTACCCTTGATCTTCCATCAACTCCTGCATCTCTAAACATTTGAGTTCAATCATGCGTTTTCTTTCATGAGCCAGAATCCCTTGATTAGGCTTCTTGTTGGCCAAGGCATCCAGTTTCTTTATATCTTCCTCAGTTTTATAACTGACTTTCTCGCGACTCTTTGACACAAAGGACATATTCCTTTGAACATAGCCATTGGTACCACTCCCACGAGCAGTAGTCAGACCAATGCCGTTGTACATAGTTAATTATTTAGAGCTAGGAAAAAATTTTATTTATTAAAATACTATTATAAAATAACACAGAATTAAACTACATCACCAAATTTTGCTTAGATAGCAGCAGAAATTATATTTATTAAATATTTATGCAGATATTTCTTTTTTACTTATAAAAAAAGTGATATAGAACATATTGAAAAACAACAAACATATTTCATAATATCCTGAAACAGTATAAACAAAAACCTTAAAAGAAATTTATTTGAATTAACTTTTAAAAATGTTTTTAAAAAGTTTATTTTTATTCATCTAACTTTATTCAAGAGTAGAAATCCTTTGAGAGGAACAACTTTTATTATTTTATAATGTAGGGCAACATTTAAGAAATGGAACAAATTCCTATCATGAAATGGAGTAAGTGCATATATGGCAAAATACTAATAATAATTTTATAACAGAACTAATTTTCCATTCTCTTTTTGTGTTTATTTTTTTCCCTTTATAATGAAATAGATGATTAAACATCTAAATATTTCATCAACAGTTTTTTATGTGTATTTATAATGATAATTATATGATGCAATATATGCATGTGTATTAATATATGAAATAAAATTTTTAAAATAAATATTCAATATCTGAAACTTAGCTTCAAAAAAATATAGATATTAAGTATTAAAAATATATGATATACTGATTTTTAAAAGAGAATTTTGAAAATATATCCAAATGGATTAAAATTAATAAATATTACATTCATTACAATGAGAAAAAAATACAATGTTGTTGTGGTAAAGTGGAATCAAATTATTCTATTCAAAAATTGTTCGTTTTATTGAAATATGATGGCGAAGTAATGGCACGTTAAAATATTGGCGAAATAATTTTTATTAAAACGAATCGTAGAGATGATAATTAAATTATAAATCATTGTAACAAATAAAACATGCATATATATTTATTTTTCTCATTTCAAATATATTTTCAAATGAATAACTCAGCTTACCTTTCGCTTAGCAAAAAGTTTCTGTATAATCTAACCAATGTTTGCAAATGCGATGTCAATACAAATATATCTATCCAACATCCCTAACAGAAATGCCAAAAGTGAAACATAAATTTATGTAAGAATGGACAGTGAGGCTTGCGTGCAGCACAGGTTTTAATAAATAGAATTGCTAAGCCTCAAAACAATTTAATTCAGTTCAGTCAATTCTAAATAACTGTACCCGTCACTCTTCTTAAGGTTTTGTGTTTTCCGCGGAATGGTGCATTTTCTTCAAAATACATAACGAAACGTCATTTATGTGAGTTTTATTTTACTCAAATTTTTAACATGTAGGAATTATGTATTGTTGACATTTATTTAATTAGAAAATATGTTGTTTTTCGTAGAAAAGTTAAGTAATTTTTAAAAATGTGATTAATAATTGTTTTCATTTGTTTTAATGCATAAAATTATATGCCATATTGCTTGTAAAAGTTCATTTATTTTATTTTTTATCAACCTTTTATGTATTTAATGCTTTGTAAATTTTTAATTTAAAAATTCTGTAGATATTTCATACTGTTTAGTGTCAATTTCAATTTCGTTTTACAGTTCTGTATTCCTACATATTGAACCATGAATAAACTGAAGCAGCACTACACTACAGTGTATGCTGTTGCATATTCGTCTTGTGGGTCTTACCTTGCTGCTGCTAATAACTATGGATCTATTGCCATATTTAAGTAAGAATGTTGCATTCTATGTGTTTTTATAATTTATTAAACAATTTCTCAAAATTCATATTTATGTTGATGAAATTAAATTGAAATATAATTCATATTGGATTTTATTACGCCTAATTAATTCTTATATTTCATTATTTATCAGAAAAGAAAAATAGTTCTTAGCTTTAATAAATTATAGTTCTCAGCTTTTCAAACCAATCATAAAAATTTTACTGTATCAAAATTGCTTACAACAAAATTAATATAAATATTCTTAAGATTTATTTAAATAATAGCATGTTGTAAATATATGATAAGTACTGCATTAATTATTTAAGCATTTTCATGTTTCAAATCAAATTTTCTTATCTTAAATAATTCAATGGCTTTTTTGTAATCAAATCAGAGACTATCACTAATGGTGATTTGCTTTTTTCGACTATATTTCTCCTTTTAATCCATTCTCTGTCTGATGACTAGATTGGCACCAAAAAACACTTGGTATCCTAAATTGCAAATGATTTTAATAGTACTTGTCTTGCATTAACATTTGTCCTGAAAAGAATTGTTACACAGATCAACAAATCAACTTTTTCTTCCATGAAATTAATTAGAATGTCTGTTTGTTATGGAATATTTTACTCTGATTTTAAATTTTACATAGCAGTTTTTTGTAGTACAGAATTAAAAAGTTGATGCTGTTGTAAAATGATTGTTTTTATTTTTTACATGTATTTATCTAAATCAAAATGTAATTTTTAAGAATTATCTACTGTATTTTTTCTTGAGAAACATCTAGCTAGCTTATTTGAATAAAATTTTTCCTCATAACATTTTGTCATTGTTGAAATATCTTGGTGGGATCACTCACCGAATTTGTCACTCAGAGTGCCGAGATTTGCAGGAAAAAAATTCAAGTGTGAATCCAGGAAATGCATTTTTAAGGGCAAGTTACATCTGAGGGCTTTATAATTTTGAAAGAGTTCTGAAACTATTCCATAGTTCTTAGGTTTTCTATTGCTGGGAAATTCAATTACGACCTTTTTTAAAAGACTTCCATTCGAGCTTTTCAACTTTTATTCAAACTTTCCTCAAAATCATGATCCTTCATAAGGTCGCTTTTTTGTGGGCCAACAAATATACCCTCTTAGAAAATTTGTGCTTTAATGCCTGAAGAACTCTTTTTTTCCATCGCCTTAACAATATATTCCATTAATTTAAGTTTGATGTACAAGTGAGGAAGATATACAAGTTGAGCATGCTTAGAAATGTACTTTTTTTTCTAGCTATCTAGATATCAGATTTCTTTTAGGCCATTGCTTCTTGACAAAATGATTTTTGCGATGTATGCTATCATCTGCTTGCAAATAACAAAATTTAGAATATCCTTGTTGGAGATCTTGCAAAAGTGCTATAACTTTCAAATCACATCTTCTATTCAAAGAATGCTATTGGTATTCTATTTTGAATAGCAAAATCTTCTTATTGTCTTTCATGTGTCTCTTTCATATTTCACTGAATATACAAGAGGCAGTGAAGGTTTCATAAAATGTAATAACATAAAATGTTTTCCACAATTCTGTAGCATTTTAAAAAATATATATGTTTGTACAAAAATAAACACTTTAATACATGGTAAAGATTAGGATTTCACTGTAAATTAATAGAAACACCTTTCTTACTTGACACACAAGTTGTAACTAAATGGAAGTGACTTGCATAAACTATGCTCTGAGATTTTCAAGTTCAGTAGACTGTTTGGACAAGTCTGGCTTGTATTTGGTATCTATATTATGTATCATTGGTAACCAATTTCTTTTGATAAAGCTGTAAGCAAATAGAATTACATCAAACAAGACACTTTGCTATCTGTGAAATATGTGTGTATATATATATATATATATATATATAATTATTAAAAACTGAGCTGGTGTGTAATTTTCGTGGTTATATTTAATTGAGTACATAATCAATGTACATACGAAATGCTTACTGTTATCCATTTAACAAAATTACAGCTGATCAATGTTATTTTATTTTGGAATTCTTTCGTGCTCTGCTTTAAAAGCTATTCTTACAATATTCAATTTATAGTCGCATAAGTTCAATTTCATGCAAGATTGCATTTCGAATACATAAAGAGAAGTTTCATGGTGTTGCCGTTAAAAAGAAGGCATATAAAATTTGTGAAGCATAATTGTTGAATGAACTCTTAAATTTGGACATCAAACAATTTCGTAAAGAAAGTGAAGGATTCATCTTTTTGGGAAACATATTTGCTCACTTGAGTAAAAGAAGGTATTTTTGTCAGATCTCAAATGAAACAATTGTATAGTAATTTTGAGAATAAAATAAATGCGTCTCAAAACACAGTCTGGGCTGCTTTTGAAAATATGTAAAAAGCTCTTTCAGAAACCTCAAATTATAGAAAACTTTTCATCATTTTAGAGCATCGGGATTCAATATATCTCAAATTATTGAATATCTAAGTTAATTTTCAAATTGAAATTGTCAACTTATTTATCATTTAGTGTTTTATTACTAAATTATTTAGTATGATAATTATTTATTACGTTCAATACTTTTTAATATAAAAATAAAAATATAAAGATATTTTTAATATAGGCTATTTGTAAAACAATTTTTCAATGTTAGTTTTTCTTGATAATTTTTCAGATTATCTCCTTTATTAGAATATGATGAAAACACACAATTAGAAGCTTCTCAAAAATATCCATTTTATAGCTTTTCCGGTAAGAATTTTTCCCTTCAACTTCTAAATTTATTTTTTGTTAATATTTAATTTAATTTAATTTAAAAGTTAGGAACATACCCATTCATTTGTAACATTTGTTTATTCTTTTCTTGTTTATCAGAAACAAATTATATTAGTGCTTTTGTGAATGTTAATAAAATTTTGGAACAAAAACAAAATAAAATGGCATTTTTATGTTTACCAAACTGTCTTCAAAACTTTTAACATGGGAAAAAAATAGCACTTTTCCTTTCAATTTAATTAGTATAATTTTGTTATAAAATTTTTTTCTTCTAATTATATATATATATATATATAATATGTATATATATATATAATATGTATATTGATAAAAAAATATGCTAATGATATATTTTATCTAAAAATAAGGCAAGAAATCTTTCAAATAAACGATTGATTTTTTAATACCACTGATAAGCATTATTTAATTTTTCAAAGAATATAATAATTTATATAAACTATAATGGTATAAAAAATTAGGCGAATAATATATGTTTTATGTTAGAAATTAAAAAAATATAGAGAGATAAGATTCAGCATTTTGATTTTATTATTATCTGAGCATATTTCAAGTAACCTTTAGCTTAGTTATGAAATAAATGCAGCTTAGTATGCATTAGATAAACAATCATGTTTAAAGTATAACATTATATATATCATTAATCTTTATTAAAGACCATATTTATTTTATTTAAAGTAACATTTTGATCAATATATAACATTTAATTCTTCAGTCAAAATATTTATTATATCGCTTTTTCTTTGTTTTTAAATTATTTATAATTTGTACTATTTATTTGATTTCTGAAATTTATACAGATAATTAAACATAACTATTGTATATCAATTAAAACTAAAAGACATATATATATATATATATATATTTGTAGCTCATTCGGGTCCCATATTTTCTTTAGCATCAACAAAACAACTCATAATCAGGTAAGCTGTGCATTTTGTCTTTCCCCCTCTCTCTCTCTCTTTTATATCAACATTAAATGTGGATGTTATAAATAATGCTATTTTTATATATGATTATTGAATATCATTTTTTAAATGTAATAAAACTAATAGTTTATTTCATTTGATGCTGTAATGAAAATTTGAATATATTACTTTTATGTTTGATTTTAGATGAATAGATGTACTTTTATGCCATACTTATACTGCTGTTTGTGAAACAAAATAATGCTGTGCTTTTCCCCATGTTTTTAGTTAATTTCTAAAATCAAAATAGTACTTTAATTTGCTATAGTAGTTTACTTGGAAACTTGTTATTTGCTCATGATGCCAACCATTTAAAGCTTTTTGCTGTGTCTAAAATTTGACTGACAATTGTATTGAAGAATATTATGATATCCTTACTACTGGAAATAAATTGAAGAAAAAAATATCGTGTATAATTTTTCTTTGGCATTATTTTGTGAAATTGAATTTTTTAAAACTATTTATAAGATGTCTAACAATTGGCAAATCACAAAAACATACTCGGAAATAAAATCCTTTTCCCAAGAACTTAATCATAAAAACATTTTACGCAGTGTGAATAATTTATTCCATCATATTTCTTAATTTTTATTAGAAAGAAATTTAATTATTATTTATTATTGAAAAATTTAATTTAGAGAAATTTCAATCAAATTTTGGAAAATGGAAAAAAAAAAAAAAAAAAAAAAAAAACTTGAATAAAAATGAAAGCAACCCAAAATCATCAAAACTATTGCAGTAACAGCCATTTGTTTTGTAGCTTTGTTAAATTTGGAGGAATTTTAAACTAGAATTGATCATCAACTCAAGCAATATATCAATTTTCAATAATATGCTATTAACAAAGCTGTAGTGTGACTTTTTATTTGAAAAGTAGTAATTAATTCATTTAATTATTTTTCTATGCTGTAGTGGTGGTGTTGGTGAGTTGACTTTGTGGAAATGGTCGGATGTGAAAAGGAAAGAAAAAAAACCTGTTTGGACTTTCTTTATTCCACAAGGGTAAGTAGAAAATTGCATTTGCACTCATTGTAACTAAACGATTTTTGCGTATAGAAATTTAATACTTATTTTTATTTATAATTCAGAACATTTTCAATAAAAGTTAAATTATTATACTAGAACAAGGTATATTTATAGTTTTAGAAAGAAAAAAAAAAAAGAAAGACAAATTATGACTGATAATAATTGCGTTAATTACATAACTTTCATTTATCTATTAAAAAACAATTTAATTCTTCAGAATAAAGTTTGTTTCTTGTTGGTTGATATGTTAATTACATTTTGAGTCAATTTGGTTTTTAAATTATGCAAGTCTCATTTATTGGTAACATCAGTTGTTCGTTCAAAAAAGCATCAGATTTTTTGAAGTTTTTAAATAAAATGTCAAAAAAAAAAAATTAGATAAAATAGCAAGAAAAGATTCTTTTATGATTATTTTCTCTCTATATAGTGATCTATTAAGATTTGTAATATTATTTAATTCCAAACTTTTACTTTATAAGACAAAAAGAAAGAAAGAAAAAGAAGGAAGAAATGTATTTTCATGTTAAATAACTTTAATAGCATTTATTAAAAAGAGAAAGAGTTCCAATAGCTGTTTTAGAAATCATTCAGTTCAAAACAGTGACAAAGTGTAAAAGCACAGAGTAGAGTAGTCAATTTTGTATTTGTTTGCAAAACAATAATTTTCCAAGTTTATTCATGTTTTTTGGAAAATTGTAACAACATCCTGTGATACATTTTAGAAGCAGAGAGCTCTAGAGCTGTTAAAACTTATCTAGGAAATCAATACAAAAGAAGAGCCAGGAAAGGTGTTTCATGGGGAAAGGGTGTTTCATGTGACTGGAATATAATGCTCTCCTTACTCTTTAAATACATAGTTGGTGACAAAAATAACTATTGCTGGAAAACCACATTCTGTAGCATATTCATCCACTGGTTACAAACAAGTCTAGTAAGTTCTTAATTAAGAAAAAACATTGTTAGTCACTTAAAAGTTTTTATTGTTATTAAGGGATGGAAAAGAGTCCCATCACCAACAAACCTCCAAGACCATTATCTGAATCATATCGTATCGTACAGTAACCTTTCTCTAATCTGGCACTTTCGAGACTACGGCCATGCTAGATTATTGAGCATCAATATAGTTTTAAGAGGGATAAACAATAAGGAACTCTAGATAAAAATTTTAAAGATTAATATTGTGCAAATGATTTATGTAATTCACTAGAAAAGAAGAAATACTGTACTGAAACCAACACTAACATTTATGATAAACACAGGATGAAAATATGAGCAGCATTGCATCCCCATCTCGTAGCAACAAACACCCGAATCCATATATAAACAAAAGGCTCATTCGGTGCTAGATTCAAAGGAGTTCCTGTGAACTGTGTGATGCTAATATGTGTAAATCATCAGAATCATGCTTCTGAAAATAAATGTGATTGTTTTCTAAGGAACTTATTTTTAAATGAAATAAACTTTACTTTATGTAATGTGATTTAGGATTTTTATATTTATACTTTTGTTTACTATTTTATCTTTTTTAGGGAAAGTTTAACAAAGTCTGAAATTAATTCAATAGTTATAAGTAAAAAAAAGTAAGTATGATTTAGAATTTATATATTAACAGATACTATCATATTTCATATGAAATTATTATTATTTTATTTGTTTAAACTGATAATGTTATAAACAAAAATTATTCAAAGAATATTTTTTTTTGTAGGAAAATGAAGGAATTATATATGCTGGTTGTGGCGATAATAAAATTTATTGCTTGGATATCATAAAACAGACTTTACTGGTTGGTGAAATTTTATTTTATCATAAAATATCAAAAATACTTTTATTTACTATTTTTTTATCATCCTTATTTATTTTCATATAAGTGCCTCTTAATTTTCTTAGAGTTCACTACAAGTTTTTAATGCAAAATAATCTTCATTTAATTAGGGAAAATTTGTCTTGGTTTTTAATAAGGGTGTCCAGAAATTTTATTTAGGACCTGTACTGGGCGTGAATTTTTGAATCATTGTTTTGTGAACTTATTAGTTTACTTGTTTATTTTATTTGCTTCATTATTTCGTTATAGTCACAATTTGTGTCTCGATTTAAAAACGTACATGATATAAATCATAATTACAATGAGTTGGGCAAACTTATTTTTTTTACCAATAAAAGTTTTGTTTGTGTTTTTGTTTCCACTTTTTTAATGAATATAAAGCTAAAGTAATGTAAAAATGCAAATGTATTTTTTTTTTTTCCCCTTATCTTCAAATAAAATTCTTAGAGGGAAAAAAAAATTACTGCATTTTAATTGATGAATTAATTTTTTTAACCTTGTATTTGATTGAGATCATGGATATTATAAAACTTGTTCCCTGGTTTAATTTGTTGAATTATATGTAAAAAAATTATAGATTAAACTTTGATCTAATATTTCATAAACTATTAGATTTTCAGATATTAAAAATTTAAATTTTAATTTATAATGCTTCATTCTTACTGCTTTTGATGTTTTTGAAGCATAAAAAAGGAATAACTGCAAAATTTTTATTAAGGCTTATTTAAAGTATTTACATGGATTTTCTTTTTTAGTTTGTTCTCGAAGGCCACACGGATTACATTCACTGTCTGGATTTAGGAAGCAGCAGTCAGGAGTGTATTTCTGGTAGTGAAGATGGTACTGTACGAATCTGGGGTAAGTTTTTTTTTTTTATTATTATTGTTTTTTATTATTTTATTTTCAAATTTATTATTTCCAAATGGAATGAAATTGGAACATTGTTATAAAATTATTGAACAGTGTGTAGTAATAGCTGTCCAGCCATGCCTTACATTCGGTATTGACAATAAAAATTGGTACCTTTTCATTTTAAATGATTTTTGAGTAATTCATTCTTAAATATGTTTATTGATTTTGATTTACTATCAAAAAGTCTTTTTTCCCCCAAATAAGCAATTTGATGCTATGTCTTACTACTATATTAAAATATCACCAATTTTATGAAAATAGGGTAACATATTTGATAAATTTTGCTATCATAGTTGAAACATTTTCCTTGAATTTTACATATAAGAGGCTATTTCAATAGGAAAGATTTAGTTAATTCCAAACTGGAGATTTTATCCAGTAAATACATAAAAAAAAAAGGTAACAAATCCTGCTTGAAACAATATTATTATTCATGGTTATAAAAATAATAATAGCATGGCAATTTCAAATACCTTCTTGGGTTTT
The DNA here is from genome assembly GCA_021605095.1 of Caerostris extrusa. Taxonomy (NCBI): domain Eukaryota; kingdom Metazoa; phylum Arthropoda; class Arachnida; order Araneae; family Araneidae; genus Caerostris; species Caerostris extrusa. The sequence continues at coordinate 115,545 of BPLR01018023.1, read as the reverse complement.
AAATCAATATTTATTTAAAATGGATTTGTTATAAGAATAGATTGTGTATATGTTTTATGATTGTGTTTTATATAACTTTAATTATTATAAATTTTTAGATGGCAGGAAAGGTGGTACTGCTATTCATGTCCTAGAACCTCACAAACATCAGGTAAGTTTTATGCTGTCATGACATATTCTGCATTAGTATTATTGATAAATATCAATATTTGTTTAAAAATTTTGATGGTTCCCCTTATTTTTTTGTAATTGTTAAAAAATAGTTTTTTAAAGACTTATTGAATTAAAAATAAGAAGCCTATGTGTTTTTAAAATTACCCGATTTTATACTTTACATTTATTCATATTCAGTTTAATCTCCAAGGTCTTTTGTCCCTCACCATTTGTATAGATGCAGGATACTACTAATAATTACAAGGTAATACAGTTTTGCATTGAGTGGTATATGGTTATAAATTGTAATGTTTGATTGACTAAGAGGGGGAAAAAATCCCCCCCAAAATGGAGCTTTTCTAAACTATTATTATTTAAAAGGTTCATTTATATATATATATATATATTCATTTTTTGTAGCATTAACTTTGATCAGTATCAATTTTAAAATTATTTATAATATAAATATAAAAAAGTAGTGTAAATCAGTTTTGACTACTTGATAGCAAATAAATTTTCTTTGCATAATATTGCACACATTGCTTTCAAAAGTGAGATAAGGTGGCAAGTGCAACAATGTGTGTAAAGCATCTCACATCGATAGTAAAGAAAATATATATATATTGTTCACATAAAGCTGCAAGACCTTTTTTTCCTAATTGTTATTTTAAGAACAAATCATTTAACTCATTTTAATGAATATTTTCTGTAGAAGTTTCAGATACATATTGTTAAGGAATTGGGGCCTGATGGCCAAGTGACTAGCGCTCTGTGCCACTGGTTTCGGGTTTGAGTCCCGACTGTACCATGGATGTTTGTAGTGGTTTGGAATCCACTTTAAACCATAACCTTTAACATAGGCCCGGTCTAATGTGACTGTTGGGTGTAGGGCTAACAACCCTAGCCGTAAAAGAAAAGCATCTCTCGTCTCATAAATCTGCCTTAGTCCACAATAGGGCTGATGGGGGGCATGATGATGATTGTTAAGGAATTCTAATTTTAAATCACAAAACGTTATAGATCCTTATATTTTTTGCAGCAACTTATTAACACCAAATTGACTCTTCTGATTTGAATTTGATGAAGTCAAAGTGAAGGTTGTGAAGTATTTGAAGAAATAAGAGAGTTTACTGACTCATATTAAAAGTACCTTTCAAAGCAAAGGCCTTTCATCGTAATGAATTTTGTAATTTAAAAGTGATTTTTAGTATGCAGTCAATTAATAAATATGCAGGCAATTATAACTAATTTGTTATTTTATAAACTAGACTGGGATTGTAATTATTTTTTTATCTTATTAAAAAGAAATGTTATTAGAGAAGGATATGAAATTTACTGTGATGTTTGGTTCGGTTATGAAAAAGATGGGCAGAGGAGAGTTTTCCTTATTAAGGGGAAGTAAGAGCATAAAATTTCAGAACCATTGATATAAACTGTCATCAGTCAATTATTTTAAGCTAGCTGTTTTTAAAGTTTGTAGTTGGCCTTCGAGTTTTAAACAATAATTTTCTTCACTGAAGGTATTTATATCGTGAAGAAAATAAAAAATTTTAAATTAGTGGAATTAACTATTAAATCGGCTAAACATGATATATAATACATAATGAATGTATTAACAACTCATTAAAAGACAGCATTTCTTTAGTTTTTAATAATTGGAAACTACAGTGCTGTTATTATATACACATACATAAATAAATAGTTTCATGTTTGTTAATTCATTTCATATAAATAAATAACAATTGTATTGACTCTTTCCCTTGCATTGCTTTTATATTTTGTTTTAAGCTTATAATTTATATAAATTTCAGATGTTTTTTTTTTTTTTTTTTTTAATTTTACAAAAAAAAAAAAAATTTCTTGCAGATGGCAAGCAGACCAGAATTTGGAAAATGGATTAAATGTGTGGCATTAGACTCCTCTGATGATTGGATGGTATGTTTGAAAATGTTAAGATTTTCAGAAAATAAAAAAGCTGTAGTTTTATTGATTTCAATACATGCTTTAAAGCAGTTATATCATATTCAATCAGAAGAAACATTGTCTTACTATCTAACATTTTTGTTTTAAAACTAAGCATTTTATTGTATATAGTTTTATCTCATATTGTAATTTATGAATGTTTTCAATTGAACTGTGGCATTGTATGTTGACTTAAAATATAGCATTAATTAACATTTTTGTTTATTTCAAAATGCTAATTGAATGTATTTTTAAAGTGCCTGCTGTAAATGATGTATCTTTTACAGCAGGCACTTTAATATATTAGTATTTAAATATTGGGAGGGGGGATAGTATTTATTTCATATTAATATGAGGGGAAAAAAAATAATTGCAGAAATCCAGTTTTTACATTACGGCAACTAACTTGATAAATAGGATGATAACCTAAAATATTACGTAAAATAAAAATTACCTAAAATATTATGTTCATTTATGTAAATTATTAAAAAAAAATTTTAAAGACCAGGGAAACATGAATTAGCTTAAAAGGATTTTGAAATAAATATATTTAAAATCTTTGAAATATCCCTTCATTCAATTAATTCTCTTCTGTATTAACAAAAATTACAGTTTTATTTGAACTTAAAAAAATGTTTTAATGTTTAATTGAACTTTTAATAAAACTAAGGAATTCAGAGGCAAAAACCTATTTGATGATGTACGCCAATATAAAACCCTACTCGTGCGGGAGAGCCAAAATTCTGAAAGTGGTGATTACAACAATGCCACCAGTAGTCACCACTTTCAGAAATGAAAAGACATGATGGCGATTGTGACAATATGTGTGAAAGTATCTCACATTGATAATGTGGTAGTTTTCCAGGTATTCTCCCCGACACACAAATGCAGAACAGTTATCCCTAAAAATGTCTTTCCTTTATCGCCCTTCAGTGGTCTGTTTGTGGTATATATAAGTGACACATGAGGCACAACAATGTTACAATATTTTTAAAAAATCCAGTATAAAATGCTCGACCTACCATTGGGCCAATTCTAAAAGAAAATTGGTATTTATAAATATTGATATACTTGCTAGACAGAGTCTTTTATTATTATTATTATTATTCATTAAAGGTTGCTTTTTCTGCAGTTAATACTATAAACAAATGAGATAATCTATATTAGGTACATTTAAAAATAAATAATCAATATCAATTAAAAATATTGCACTCTTACTTTATCATCACAATATCTTTTCTAATGCAGGTTTGCGGGGAGGTCCCAATCTATGCGTGTGGCACCTTCGATTTCTTGCACCCTGTACGCAATTTACAAAACCTCAAGTGACGTCCAATGTTGTCAGTTTTCATAAGGATATGGTAAGATATTACTAATTTGTTCAATATGCTGAATGAGAATTCATTAAAATTATTTTTCTGAGACATAATTTATTTATTAGTTTATTTTGCAAGCTGTGTATTGTTTCATTCAACAATCATTTTTTTAGTTAATTATTCAACTTTCTACTGCTTAAATTTAAAAAAAGAACTTAGATATAATTTATAAAACTGTGTTTATTTTATAATGTGTTTTTAGTACTGATTTATAAATTTCATAAATGTAAATTGTGACTAATTTATAGAACTGTGTTCAGGCTTTCCTCACTTTTACTCTATTGATTTTGAGATTTGGGTTAAAATGTTTTTGAAACTACCGTAATATTCTCTAAAAAATGTATTAATTTATTTAAGATGTTTTTAAATAAGATCTCGCCCGATGACATATGAGTTTTGAACTAATGTATTGGTGGTGTATCTAGGTTATATCTGGTGGTACAGAACCTTTTGTGAATCATTGGAGCTTGGATGGTAGATTACAGATAGCAGTGCCAACATCTGCATCCTGTATTTTCTGTATTGGAATCAATTCTACTTCTTCACAACAGGTACATAAAATTGACTAACATATTAGGGGTTGCATCTTAAGCTGCTTCCAGATTGGAGCTGCAGCATTCCAAACAAAACATCAAAGGATTTATGACCTTTTGAGACATGAATGGGTGCCACTGATCAAGGCATATAATGGCATGGTGTTTTTCGAGGTGATTCTGAAATGCTCTTGTGCTTTCAAATCTTGGCAGAATTTTATATTCAGGATTCATGAAATAGTGTGATTACATAATTCCTTTAAATGAAGACATCTAATATCTTAGACTAAGATTATCCTCAGTCTTTCAAGAATTGTGAAAGTTGTTTGTAACTAGACGTACAGTTTGTTTTTCACTTTTAAGAATTTGACAAAATAATTATCAAAATACTGTCTGCAATCTGCTTTCTGCATTAAAAGCTTTAACCATGTAAATCTAATGAAGGTTTGTCATAAAGGTTTTGTTTATCACTGAATACTAAATGAGTTGATACTTTTATGTTTTAATGATCTGGGTAACACATTCAATATGCAAACTTATTTTTCACCATGATAAATTTTTGATAAAACAGTAAAAAAGCAAAATAATATGTTTTATTTATTATGTATTTAAACTGGAATGATTTTCTTTCATCATTGTTTATTAAAACTCTTTATATATTTTTACATTAATAAACTAATTTGATTTTTATTTCTATAATAGGTCAAATTAGAAATGTATTTTTCTTTTTAATTTGGTGGAGTTTTCCAGTAAAATATAAACATTTCAGTATAAATTGTGAAATAATCATAAAGTTGCTTAATAAGCACATTTTTCTCCTTTTTAAATTTATGATTAAAAGAAACAATTTTTCCTACAGGTTCTTACAGCGGGTGGCAGTCATTACAAAATAGATCTCTGCACTGATTTCAGATATAAAGATTTCTCTCTGTTCTTTTGTGACACTTAACTTTGTTTTGCAATGCTGTTGATTGCATTCATTTTCATTCATTATATTTAAGTCATATTTTACAAAATAAATTTGTATAAAACTGAAGCTTGTTCATTATCAGTTCTGAATTAATATAATCAAGATTATAAGCATTTGTAATGAAATATTCATTATTAATAGGGCTTTGTTCATTTTTTTTACTGATGTTTTTTTTTTTTTTAATTTATTAGTTATTTATGAATAAATGTGATAAAATTTAAATTTTAAAATACATGTAAAAGTGCAAAATTTCACTTTTTAAATAGCATTTTTGGCTTAAATAAATGTATTATTGTAAATGTGTGTAGATTGGGAATACAAACAGCTCTAAATATAAAAAGTAAACATTTTTTTTTTTTTTTTTTTTTTTTTATTAAAAACAATTCTTTAGAATGGAAAATATTCTGTCAGACATATCAAGTCACTTATCTGTTCCATATAACAGATGTCGCAAATTCAATTCACACATTAATGAATGAACTCAAAATACTAAATGACATGAAGAACATCACGAAGCTTAACACAGTATATATATATATATATTTCTCATCACAAATGATCTTCACAAACAATAGGTGGGAAAATTATCTTGACACAGTTTTTACTGGTCTGTAAACAGTTAGTTAAAACTGCTTGTTATTTTACAAATATTTTCCTGGTTTATTTCGTATTTGCATATGAACCCCCTCACCTGCTTCTCAGTTGGCAAAATCAAGCTAAAAGCTGAGAAAATATGTTGCCAACAACTCAAGCCATATCATGTTTTCTGACCACAGATAGTATAGAATGGTAAAGATCCGGTTTAATGGTCAAATCAATTGCTTGTAAGGGATACTAGTTAGATGTTGCTTTGCAAAAAAACACTATAATAGTGGGTGTGCAATTTTTATCATTTAGTTTTTCTTTTAATATCACATCTAGAATATTAATTTTGAAAATTATTTTTATTGCAATTAAAATCCCATTAAAGACATTTCCTCCCCTATGACACTCGTTTTTTTAATCCGTCTAATTTGGTCGCTTGCCAATTTTCTATGCGATCTGTGGTGGGACTGTAATCAATGTAGTTTGACCATTATTTATTGCTTGAACATAGTTTAAAAAAATATTTGCAATTTTTTTAAGCTCTTATTTATTTTTTTCCTCGTTTGATTAACTTAGCTTAGTAGATTTCATCTTTTGATTCTGATTAGTTTTGTAGATTTCCTCTTGTTTCACTCTATACATGCACATAGATTTGGCAAGTTTCATCATTTCCCAATGAAATATGATACTCTCTGTAAATGAGTATTGTTACTATTTTTGCAAGCAGATGATCCTGATTGTCAATTGTAACTTTTCATTTGAATTCACAAATTTATGAATAAATACTGCAGAAACTTTTATTTAAACTGAAATTTTTATATTCAATAATTATCAAGGTGCTACTCAAATGTTAAAAGAATCAGTATTGCAAGATGAAGTTGAAATTTTTGTGCATGTAAAAGCATTCCTCTCATTACAAATATTTTTTTGTATTAAAATGATTGCTTCTGTGATTCTGGAGATTTGTTTCTCTAGTATTATAAATAACTTGTGAAATAAATCCATTAGTAACAGACTTGCTCAATGAAAGGGAAGTTTTCTTATTCTCGACGACTTTGTAGAAAATATGGTTGCTTTTTTTTTTATATCTATAAGAAATTAAGATTGAACAGTATGAGTAGCATACCAGATATTAAAACCACAAAAATTTGAAAATCTAACCCTGTCCTCTAAGTTGTATACAGACCAAACTGAATTGAAATACAAGTCTGGATCTATGTTGCAATGGGTTTAATTGATGAGTTATGATAATCATCTTCCAATGCTCTCCGTTTGTCAGTAAAATGCTTTATTCAATTGATGTTAAAATATTTTGATATATGATGTCTGATCCAGTTTGAAATGAATCAATTTTTATAAATAAAACCATCTTGTTCCATTTGAAGACTTCGTGCTATTTTTTCTGTTTTAGGAAATACATATAAATATGTGTTGTACAATTAATTCTGCAAACTATTTAGTTAATACTTTAAATAATACTTCTTTTAACTAAATATTTTCTCATTTCATTTTCTTCCAAATATGTAATTAAAGTAATAAAATATGTCTAATGGCCCTGACATTGATTTCATTTACTGCTACTTTGAGCACCTGGCATGAAATATAAGATAGTCATTTCTTTGTGATGTAGAATTTATTGTGCAAATAGGTATAAAACAAATGCTAGCTGATATATCAATAGAGTTATTATAATTCATTAAGTTGCTTGTTAACTGAAACTGGAATTCGTAGTTAACTGTGAAAAACTTGCTTTATGATACTTTTTTTTTTTTCGGTAATAAATTAAATCTTCATTTTCTATTTATAAAATAATGTGCATTCCAACTAACAATAACAGAATGACTTAGAATCATCATTAAATTCGTATATTATTATTGGTTGGATACTTTTGTCTCCGGAGAATTACGCAAGATGTCCGTCACTGTCTTGGCAGTTTTAATGGAGTCTTTAGACTTGAAGGTGTGACTGAAGTAGCGATCGCTGTAGAAATTCGTCTTCATCTTCACTGTGTTGACATAGGGAGCGGCTTGCTTGCTGTTGGTCGCGGGCATCTTGGCCGGAATGTAGGCACCTTGCTGTCGTCCAAACTCGCATTTCCTGCGCACGTTGATCTCAATGGGAAAATCGCAGGGTTCCCAAGGTCTGCGAGAAGTGTGTCCAGGATCATTGGTGGTGCCAATCGGCACACAGTTGGAAGCTATTATGAAACCTTCCACTCCATGAGGTGTTTGGACGTACAACCAATCGGATTCTTGGTAGAGGGCTGTCACTAGTGTCCCCATGGGCAGCGAGGTCTGCTGAAATGGAGGCTTACTTCCTATGTGGGAGTGCAGCCTGGAGCATTGCATGACTACCATGGGTATGTTGGCCGGAGAAGCTTTAGAGGCGTTGTACAGCAGCGTGACAGCATCTGTATTTTCCTCATCCCTGGATGGGTAATCTGCATCATAGTGAGACTTCGATTCGGTGTTGTTGGGATAGTTTTTGCTGTGGGATATTTCCAGGGCTTCCTGCAGTCCCTTGTTGATGACCTGTGCCGTCTCGTTTCTCAGCTTGTTCTTCAGGGTTTCTTTTTCTTTCAAATCACTGATGTCCCAGGCTGATCTGCTGCTGGTGGGTTTGCCGTTTTCTTCAGAATCCTCGTCGCAAATTCCGTTGGAGGAATCACTTATCCTTGCCAACCATTCTTGTATGCTTTCTTCCGTTTTGATCTGTGCAATGGTTGACAGGGGATTGTTAACGGCACCCAAAATATCGCTGGCGGATTTCCTGTGGAGATCATCCATTTTGCCGCGACTTGGAGCCGGTGCGAATTTCGAACACGAGGCCTTTGAACAGGTCTTTGTCTTGTGAGATCGGATTTGAAAGCATGGCCAATGTGCTGCTGTTGGGAGATGTCTGACTTTTTTCTCGCCCATTTTCGCTATGGGCTTCATGAGGGAGAGTGGGAAAGACCTATCTTTCGCATTTCGTTTCACCTTAGTGTCTGACCCGCCTTTTTCGTGACTGTGAAATTGGGGATCAGGGAGTATATCACTTATGGAATGTTCTATCACACATGAGTTGGGCTTATCACAGTTTTCCGGAGCTTCGCCGACGAGTTGTCGGTGCTTCAGCACAGACCAAGTGAGGCCACTGTGCTTAGGGGTCGCTCGCCTTGTCGAGTTTGGGTCTTTCGCTGCTGACAGCATCCGATCGCTGTGACCTCGTCTCCACATTGGTTTGGCTGTAACTTTGGGAAGGGATGCTTATGGGGTTCATCTTCATTGGTATCGTTGCACCATCACAGTCTCGGTCTGGCTGACTAGTAGTTTTGAGGCTGAGGTAGCCATTGGTGGGATCCTTGCTCTGCCGCGCGTCGCTGAATGAAGGTTCCATGGTTTCGCTCACGACTTCATCTTCTTGGTCATCGCTCGTTTCCAACCAGTTTTTTGCCGATAAGCCGTACGCCGGGTTCTCAGTGGCTCTCAGACATGGCTCCGATTGCAGTTCCTGCGCCTCCTTGTTGTAGACTGATTCCTGGAAAGAAAATCATGCATGTTTCAGTTGTCCCCGTAAATCCGCTTAATGGCGATACCAAGACTATCTATTATGCTGACTACAATGTTATTAGTAAACACATTTGACGAATTTATTTTAAAAAATTATCCAAATTTTGTTTATGTAAATATTATTAATTTAAAAAAAAATCCATTTAATAACATCATTATCTTTGAAGAGATTAATAACTGCATAAATAGAAAGAGAGTACACCAATAAATTATGTTTTTATTGCTTTTTAAAAAGCCATTTAAACACCATATACCATTTTTAAAAAAAATACTAAATTGTTAGATGCTTTTATATAAAATAACAATCTTAAAGCTTTCACTGCACGACATAAAATTTTTTTTAAATTGTATAAAAATCCACAAATTCAATTAATGCAAATTGAAAACTAATGCATAATTCTGTAGGAATTAAGAATAAACAATTCTGATTACAAATCAGGGCAAGCCTGAATGGCCGAGTGTCTCTAGAGATCGGTGCCACAGGTTTGAAATGAAGAGGGCTGGTGTCATGAATGGGTTCGAGTCCCAGCGGTGCCATGGATGTTTGTAGTGGTTCGGAATCTACTTTAAGCCGTAGGTCCCGGTCTCATATGACTGTAAGAGCGTCGCGGAGCCAAGTCAGACTTTTTACCTACGGGTGCTCCATCAGAACAGAAAATGCCCCCTTTTACTCCATCCATGAGTAGATTACTCTTGGGATGTCCGTCCCGCACTTGCAGGACACTGAGTATTAGTCACAACAAAAACAGAGCAATGAAAAATATCGTATTTGATTATTTAAATCATAACTGCGTCTTTTAATTCAGCATCATTTATTAATAACCTAATTAAACTTCTATTATTCATTTTACTGTGTCAATATGGAAATTCACATGACTCAATGCATTTTGGATTTCTTGTCTGGATTAGCTTCTTCATAGGACATCAGATGATATAGTCTGGTATAAGTCGGAGGAAAAATAAAATTTTTTAATTGAAATAATCATTAAAAAAATCAAAACTTTTACATTCAAAAAAGAAGTTCAAATGTAAATACAGAAAAATGTATTTTTAGGGACATGTTATAATCCCAGAGCTTTATAATTTTGTAAGAGTTCTGAAACTAGTTCTCCATAGTTTTTAGTTTTTTCTACTGCCAAGAAATTCAGTTGCAATCTTTTAAAAAGGTTTATCATGCAGATTTTTCCAACTTTTCTCAAAGTACTTTTACTTTGGGGCCTTCAAATATATCCTCTTTTATTTTAGCCTTACTGTTCCTAGGGAATTTGTTTTTTTAAATACAAGAAACCTGGACCCTTTTCGTCCATCGCCTAAACAAAATTTTCTTTAATGTGAGTTTGATGTCCAAGGGAGAAAGATATTCGGGATTTACAAGTGGTTGAGAGGTTACGTTTTTTTTTTTTTTTTTTTGCACAGCTATCAGACATCTTTTCGGCCATTGCTTCTTGAAAAATGATTTTTGTGCGATCTTTACTAAGAATCAAAGATTTCCCATTTCCAATATGGATAAGCATAGCTTTTAATCTCCTCTAACTCACTCAGTAATGAATCAGCGTCAGGACAATACACTAAATTGCCATTTGCGGAGAACAAGCGTTGGGGATCTTGTTCCTGTTTACGATAAAAATAAATTGATTGTAGTTCCATCCTTAAAGAGATTCCAATTCTTTAATCTGGACACTGGGGGGGCGAGTTGGATCCACCTCCTCGTGGTGCCCCCTGGTAACGTCATTTTAAGACGGCCAAGATATCCTTTATCCCCGTGGGGACGTTCATGCGTCACGCTCTGTAAGGTGTCGTTGTTCCCTGGGGGTATATCAAGCCCAGTTGAGGGCAGCCAAATAAAGGTGGGGGTGCTGCACTTATTGCATATCACCCTATCCTTGGAGCCGGATAAGGCGGTATCGTCCTCAGCCGGGGAGGGTGCTGTCGGGCGATCTAGTTATTCAGATTCCGCAAGCCTTCGGGTAGGACGGGTTATCAATTTAGACTTAATCTGGACACTAGCAATTCTGTGTCTGATTCTTTGGCAAGTTTAGATCACGAACTAGATCATTGAGTTCAGACTGGTTGATTCTGTGAGGTTGTGTAGGCATTCCGCTTAAAGTGGTTCTACAATGCTGCCTTTTTCTGGACTACTCAATGTAAACTCCAATTTTCCGGTGGCACTGGGATGGGAAGCTTACTGCTGTGCGAAACAGGCCCGACATCTGAAAGAAGGTTTGGATATTTAATAGTCTTCTTGGTCTTGCTTGCTATTCCAGCAATTTTTTAAAGCAGAAATAATAGTTTATGGAGTGATTCTTTAATTCCTTGCATACCATTAGAATTGCAAATGGCACATGTTGCGACTTTCCATTAATCCAAGCCAATATGAGGCCCCAAGATTTATCCTGGACATCGATTTGATACCCGAATAAAATTCATATGCCCTTTTTTTTTTAATCAAGGGAGTAATATTGCTTCTTTGGCGCTTCAAAGTTAGTTCACCACACACAAAACAGAAATGGTGTGAATGGCTTTCCCAATTTCTCGGAATTTTGAGGAATATATTCGAACAAAAATAAGCACTCGCTTTTCCTTGAACACAAGGTAAAGGCGAATAGTTCACTATAAATCAATACAAACACCTTTCTAACTCGACACGCAGGTCTAAACTAAATGGAAGTGACTCGCATAAACGATGCGTCGAGTTCATTAATTTAGCTAGATTTGTTTTAGCAGATCAGGAGTGCATTTGATATCTTTATTGGAATTTACATTATCGTACATTGTTGGCGAACACATTCTTTTAATAAAACTGTAAGCAAATAGAGTTACATCAAACACGACATTTTGCTTTCTTTGAAAAAGACGTACTTCTAAAATACGTAACATTATTAAAAAAATAAAAATTAAAAAGCCTATATTTTGCTTTATCATAGCCAAGTGCATAAAAAATAGCTACAGTTATCCATTTAATAAAATTATTGACGACTAGTCCAGAACTACCATCACACTTGCAGATGCCAACACAGTTGGTAATAACTTTAAGAAGCCACTCATCACGGACTTCAACTGCCCTAGGAAGTTGACATCGGTTATTAGCAGACTCAGAACTAATCATTACAGAGGGATGGAGATTCTCAGACAAGACCAGGGAATACATCCCCTGCAGAAATTGCCCCAACGCTTTCCTAACACCTAAGCACATTCTAGAGTTCCCAGCACTCACTTCCCATGTTTTGCAACTGGGTAGGGTGCCAATCGAGGCCAACTTAAAAGAAGTTGTGTATAGTGAAGCGGTGCCATTGCTAGCGGCCGCTATCGTGAAGACTTTTCACTTGATCTAACTTTGATAATTATATTTTAAATCCATGGACATGATAACAACAACAACTTGGCACTATGAAATCAGAGTGACAGACGGCAAAAATTCTGGGCTTGATTCTCGCCACATTAACTTTTTTTTTTTGAAGCAAAGCCCATTGAAGTTAAAAGTTCATTATAGCATTTTCTCAATGATATTTCTATTTAGTTTCCTTTGCAGTTATTCATACAGGACCTTACGGGCGTTAACTACAGAATTGTAAGAAATATAGCGTAATGTATTGTAATCACACCACAAAATGAGTAGGATATTATAAAAGAGAAAGGGTACCTTCTCCCAAAAAAGTGACCATACCTGATCTTCTTGCAGAGATGAGATTCGAAGAAATCCAAACTGGTGTTGTTGTTGCTTATTCCCTTAATTTAAAATCCTAAACCAAGTCCAATAGATCATGCTGCATCAATAGATCGTAAACGGTCCTCCACTCATTCAACAGTTGCCTCACAATCGATGAGATGAGAGGGAGATGCGATGGCCGAACAATGACAAAGGGTATATGTCTCCATTGAAGGTCAAACTCTTAGTGTGGTCAATCCTTAGTCTAGCTAAAGCCGTTTGAGCAGATCTAGGACAGGAGCACTGCAAGGACATACCAGGATATTTAGCGGCGTACCATGCATGAATGGGTGGCGACCTCCAAGCGGTATTCACTCTGGCTAAAGTCATGGAATGAACCTCTGAGCTTTAAGAAGTTCAAGCTTTGGGAAGTTCGCAACCTCAGCGAGCAGATCAGCAATTTCATTTCCATAGATGCCAACATGGGATGGAATCCACTGCAAGCCCACCGATCCGATCTGGTCCAAAACAGCTAGTTTAGAAACGATATCCTGCCCCATCAAAACTGGTAGGTGTACCAATCATAGCGCTTTATCAGTTAATGTTTTTTTTGCAATAGCTCTAACGGGACAACGATTTGATCCAGAGGGTGCGAATCGCTTTGTAATGTCAGGGATGCTCATTCCCAACGGAGGAGGCATCCACTTCAGTTGAGGATATCCTTCTTCCACGAATGGGATCATGATCACGAAATTCATCCCAACTTCCAACCTCTTCGTCTCATTTGTAGAATGAAATTCAAAATCGGTTAACGATAGTTTAAAAAATATTCAATAATCTCACTAGTGCTGTTGTCGAACTCAAAAGTGATGTCATATCGGTAAAATAATTAAATAATTGTTTTTTTTTTTTTTTTTTGAAAATATTTCACTCCAAACTACTTACTACCATAAAAATATTTTTAAAAACCCTTCAATTATTAATAAAAAAATATCTAATGCAATTTCAGAAGTTTAATTCTTTTATTCGCTTTCAAAGGATATTTAAATAACGATTAAATGAAAAACGAACTGATTGAAGAATATTGAGTCAGCCTGAAACACTCTCCGGAGAAAGACCAGCGATTTTTCAAAAAGTAACAACATAAAAAACTATCATAGTTAAAAAATAATTCTAGAACCAGAAAATTATTATAAAATAGAAAATCTGGAAAACTCCAAATCAGGCAGTCCGACAATCGATGAGAAGAATTTTAGATACATTGTCACAATTGCCATCGAGTATCCTCGTTTCGGTAAGCAGTGGTAACAACAATCCCATCAGCGGATTCGGACTTCAGTGCTCCTGCACTCTAGCTGTGGCATGTTGCCATTGGGTCATGAGTAAGGCTAAAGGGCGCCGTCAATGGGTAGTTGTCAATGGGATGCATCGTACAGGAGAACAGACTGAAGGATCTGGCCAGACCCTATTTATCCTGTACTTGTACACAGTTGACGTGATCTGTTGCCCACAGATTAATATCGATCCTTTTCGCCTACCAGAAGATGTCTCGTTCATCCATTGGTTTAGTTTTTTTCATGACCAGACCTGTAAGATTTAATTATTATTATAGCCGCTAAGAAGTCGCGACTGTGACCAGTAACTGGGACCTTAACTGTGTGGTCCAGTGTGGTAAGTACATGCGGTGAGATCTTGAGACCACGAGAAGAACGCTAGGAGCGTTTGAACGAGATAGACGGTCAGGGACCGGTTTTTGTTTTTTCACTATTAATGCTATTGTAGAAGAGGCACAGGGTGCCCTGTGTATGTATGTACTAATAGTGTAAATAAACTAATATAAATAGAAAGAGAGATTGGTATTACATCCTGACACAACTAGTCGCTACCAAGCGGCAAACAGACCTATATTAACCTTTCTTACAGCCGTCGTTTAGAAAATATTTCGGGAGCTAATAAAGAGTCTAAGCTAAGAGTTCTGCTATTTCCGTGCACACGACACCCTCGATCTGTACCGGGTTTTATTGGACTGAAAAACGGAATGCATGAAGTGCAGTGGCTCCATTGTTGGCGAGTGTTCGACCCTCACTTCCGTGGGCGTGTACACTGACGCTGAAAACCCGTTCATTTGGGTGGGTCAGTGGCACGTCCAAGTATTTCGATCTCGTGTTTAGAAAGTTCCAGACTACCCCTTCACACTGCGCCCCCTCCCCCTCTAAATCTTGTCGAACATTCAACCACGTGTATTTTTGGTTTGGTTTGTCGCTCTACGGTCATCTTGTGCACAGTTTAGGCTAAACAGACCGGGACCTACAGTTTTACCCAACCACGTGCAGAGTTTTCCAGACGATTCTTTCTAGTCATATTGCTCGTACAAACTCACACTAATTCGTCTTTCCCCTTATTGTTACTTTATTCTTTTAATGGACGCCCGTTCATTGGGGCATCTCGTTCCTGGTGTTTATACACGAGTCACCCTTCGACCGAAGTGGGCGTTCACTGTACTGACTGCAACAAACCCTTTTCTAAAATTTCACAGCTACCTGCTACAAAAATCACATTGTTGCTTAAGTCTTCAAGCCAGTGTATTCCTCCTTAATTTTATACAGTAGAACCTCTGTAAGTCGAACTTCAAGGGAGACGCCAAATAATTCGAGTTATAGAGTTTTCGACTTATGGAGGATTTCGACTTTCGCTGATTTTGTAAGGAAGTATTCGACCTGTAGAGGTTTAGATTCTTTCTGACATATTTTGACTTAGGTAAAATAAATAAAAATTCAAGTTACAGAGGTAATATGCATGTTTATTTGCAACTTAAAAGTTATATTATGTACTACAATAAAAAATCAAATTTATTCCGAAACAACCTTAAAATTAAAAATATTATGCATTAAAAAAATCAATCATTTATTTATTTATTTATTCGCTTTAGACAATTCGATCGTTCTCTGTCTATAGCATTATCTAAGCTATAAAGATCAGAAAATTCTTTTTCTTCCGAGTAGCTATTTCATAGAATTGGTTATTCTATTTACTGTATACTCATACATTGTTTTCTAAGAAACAATGACGTGCATCGTCGGCAAATCCTTAAAGTCGGTAAGTAATTTTTCTTCGAGCTATACAAGTAATTAGTTTCAAATGATCTAGTTGTAAGGTTGTAAAATCGAACATTGCTAATGTTCGAGATACAGAGGTCCAATTTCTTTTTTTTTTTTTTTTTTTTTCGAGTTACGTAGGGAAAATATATACCAAAATGGCTTGTGGGGATTGACTCATTATTTCGACTTATAGAGGGTTGAAATTTTGAGTCATGGAAGTTTTGAGGCTTGAAGGGAAAGGAACAAACATTTGTTTCCGAATTTTGGAGGTTTCCGACTTATCGAGGTTCGACTTAAAGAGGTTCTACTGTATCGTAATTTTTAAAAACAACATACAATAATTTAATTACAATATGATACAATTTTAATGCCATTAAAACTTATGTCAAATCTCGTGCTTTTAACTTTAACTTTTATCCATTCATTCCTTTGTCCTGTATATATCTACACACACACACACACAACACAAAGTTGAATTACGAAAAAAAAAATAATCCAGGGTTTTTCTTTACCACGCGAAGAGAGAGAGAGGGGATGGACTCACCACCTGACAGCACACCCTGAAGTCGCAGAAGGTGCAGTGCTCCAGCTGGCAGCGGGGGTCGTCCGCCTCGACCTCTCCGGTGCGTCGGGGGCGTCGACGTCCGACGCTCGATCGTCTGCGGCAGCTGAAACAGGCAAGGTCGTTACTGGCGTCTGTTCGGGAGTATTTCTCTTTTTTTTTTAACCCCTTTACCAGTAAAGTGACGACCTTTTTTTTTTTTTTTTAATTACTAAGTTTGGTTATTGTTAAAAACGCGTAATATATATAAAAAAGATTTTTTAAAGTCAATTCCTACTTTTTTTTTCACTATATCGCAGAAAGTCCTTTATAAATAATTTTAATTCATTTTTTAAGTGTACCTGGCGCCATCTATTGATTGATATATGCAACATAAATCTAAAAAAATAAAATTAATGAATCAAATTTAATTACTGAATTAATATTTGAAAAAACTGTATTCACATCCAGTGCCATCCACTACAAGTTCAGAAAAATGTACTTGAACTCGAGTGGATATGAATGAAAAGTATTTCATGGACGATTGAAAATGTGAACAAGATATATAGAGGGAGAGTGGGAGCTAACAGAAGAAATTGAATAAAGTGTATTATTTACTACTGAAGGGGGAAAAAAATAAAGATATCTATTTGGTCTCGTATCAAAGGTCGTAGAAAATGACGATGGCTCAAAACAGTTCATCGTGCATTATATTCTTCCTCGACCAGTCTTTGTGCAAGAAATTTTAAAATCATTCCTGTCAGCTGTTAATGTCATCAGATCACACGCGCTCAGTCATCGTCGACTGTGAGTGTTGATTGGAAAAACCGGACAAATGACTTAATGTATGATGAAAAGGACTTACATAAACAATAGATGAGCATCATAATTTTTTTTTTTTTATCAAAAAAAACTATTATCTAACGTACTACTTGATACAGAATTCTATGTAAATATATATACTCAATAAAGTTGTCTTTAAAACACACTCTATTCATTCAATATAAAAACAAAAGCATTTTTATGAATCATCGAAAAGCAAAAGGTCTTCCTTTCGCACATTTTTCCGACTCAAGCCTGCTTAAAATCCTATTTAACCATTTTTTTCAGTGCAAAGCGACCAATGCCACATCAGTCAATGGGAAAATGTCCACGTGGGTTGCTGAACTGTCTTGTCATCAAGCGATGGACATGATGACTTCAACCTGTTCGCGCTCATATTTGTTAAGCCTCTATACATCCGATGCAAGGGGCCTCATGGCCATGTGGCTAGCGCTCTGGCCCACGGTACCACAGGTTTCGGGTTCGAGTCCCGGCGGTGCCATGGATGTTTTGTACTATGGATGTCGGAATCCACTTTAAACCGTATTTTGGCTAACTTGACTTGATTAGGTGTTTTGGGATGTAGGTTCGCACTAGCTGCTTTATCTCAATTTATCCAACAGTTATGCAATTAAAACATAGTCAAACAACTAAAAGGCCCAACTTTCGTTCATCCGCGTTAGTATACGTTCATATTTGACTGACTGGGGCTTGATGGTTGAGTGGCTAGCGCTCCGTACCACAGGTTTTCTGGTTCGAATCCCGGCATTGCCTTGGATGTTTGTAGTGGTTCCGGAATCCACTTTAAACCGTAGGTCCCGGTCTAATAGGATCGTAGAGCGTTGCGGGGAGTGTGACTCGCGTCCGTAGCATATCTTCAAGCTACACGTGTCCCCCTGGGTAGTGCGCAATGAGTCACATCGGTGCAGCCCTTGATAATGGATTAAGAAGCCACTCATCATGGACTTCAACTGCCCTAGGAAGTTGACATCAGTTATCAGCAGGCTCAGAACTAATCATTACAGAGGGATGAAGATTCTCCCAGACAAGACCAGGGAATACATCCCCTGCAGAAATTGCTTTCCTAACACCTAAGTACATTTTAGAGTGCCCAGTACTCACTCCCCATGTTCTGCAATTGGGCAGGGTGCCAATCGAGGCCAACTTAAGAGAAGTCCTGTAGAGTGAAGCGGCGCCGTTGCTAGCGGCCGCTATCGTGAAGACTTTTGACTTGATCTGACTTTGATAATTATATTTTAAATCTATGGACACGATAACAACATTAACAGTCTCTGTATTCACAGCTGCATTAGAACAACGTACATACTATGCGGTCAATCCGATAAATAATGCAGCCCAATCTCAACAGCCACTGAGAGAGTTGCATTTTCCCACACAGGACAGTCACCATTGACTTGGCTCCTTTTGTTTTCCGAAAAGTCTCTTCTAACCTTAATCAATTCGTGATCTCGAGGGGGAAAACAAAGGAAAAAAAAATTCACCTTTTCGCGCCGATGGTATTGGCGACAATCGCTTTTGTTGGCGCCAAGGTCACCGATTTGAATTTTTTTATTATTATTCGAGAGAGAGGCTGTTCACTTCGCATTCAAAACAAATCCCTTTTCTTTGCGGAGGAAAGAAAAAAATTAACTTTGTAATATTTCAAGGACAGTTCGATCAAGGTGAAATGAGGCTGGTGACAAGGCGAGTTCTCCTCTTTGTGATAAATCGCGAGATGTTATCGAGCAGACAAGACGGATGAATGGAAAGGGCTTACGTACGCTTCTCGTAATAATAGTTATCAAATTTCACTCTCCTGCCCTCCCTCCGCTGCATTCGAAATGAACCCGGCCCGGCTTGTAAACAAACGGTATTTCAGAAATAAATGGATGCTTCTTCTGCAAAGATTAATATTTTTCTTCTCTTGCATACTCGTAATCCCAATTAAAAATAATAAATTCATTTTCACGCTATTTCTAATGGATACTATTACAATAACATGGAAGTAAAACTTTTTGGACCAATGCCCCCTCCCCCTCCACCCCACTCGGAAAACTATTTTTTGACCCCCTACAAAGTTGGGTGGGTAAAAGAATAGATTTTCTAAAACTAAAAATAAAGTTTTTTTTTTTTTTTTTTTAAAGTAATATATAAAAAAAAAAATTTAAGCCAATTCCTACTTTTTTTCACTCTATTGCAGAAAGTCCTTTTATAAATAATTTTCATTCATTTTTTTAAGTTTATCTGGCGCCCTCTATGGGTAGATATATGCAGCTTAAATCTAAAAAAAAAAAACTAAAATGAATTAATTAAATTTAATTACTGAATTATTGTTTGAAAACTGTATTCACATCCAGTGTCCTCCACTGCAAGTTCAAAAAAAAAAAAAAAAAAAAAAAAAAAAAAATGCATTTGAACTGGAGCGGATGAATAAAAAGTATTTTATTGACGATTGGAAATGTGAACAAGATACATATATAGGGAGAGTGTGAGCTAATAGAAGGAATTGAAAAAAGACTTTTCACCGAAATGGACTGTATATTAGATTTACTGTCCGTACCAAGATGAAGATTTTTTATGACGTCGGTAAACATTGGCATTGGCATCGCCAAAAGGAAAGTGGCTAGGTATTAAATGTGTGTCAATTTGAATTAGTATTTAGTGATTGCGTAGAATTTTATAAATCTTCCACACAGTTAATCTATTTTAAATTTTGCACTTCCTCTTCTCAGTGCTTGCGTAAAACAACTTTCTGCAAATTGAAAATATCCACTGAAACCTGTTTTTTAGGCTGTATTTTTTTCTGCGGTGTGTAAAAAAAAAAAGTTGTATCCAATGCATATTATGAATAAAAATTGATACAAAAGGAAAACTAAGATGGCTGTCAAAATAACCTGCAGATTAGAAAGAATCCAACAGATTGCCCACTCGTTATCACAATATGACCACGAATTTTATGAAAAGCGAAACAACATCTTCAAGTGACGAAGGTGATTTTGAAACACTTCTCCGCAAAGAAATCCGCGCACTGGACCATAATGAATCTGTTTTTTTTTTTTCCTAATGCAGCTGGCAAATAGAAAAAAAAAAAAAAAATTTATGCCATAAGCGCTGCACTGACGCTACTCACTTAGCACTTACCGGGAGGTGCGCGTAACTTGAAGATAAGCTACAGACGCGGAGTAACAATGCCCCTGCAACGTTCTACGATCCTATTAGGACCTGGACCTACGGTTTTAAGTGGATTCCGAACCACTACAGACACTCATGGCAACGCCAAGATTTGAACCCGATACCTGTGATAACGAGCGCCAGAGCGCTAGCCACTCGGCCATCAGGCCTGCTCGATAACTTTTTACAGTATAAACGATTTAAAAATGTCCCAAGGTGTCAATTCCAATTTTTCCTCGTTTTGAAAACCAATATTAAGGACCATCGTGAGGTTTTTATTTTTCATGTATGACTTTTTTTATGTTGTTCCTATTTGGCACAGAAAGAAATAATAATTTTTTTTTTAATGTGTTGCAAACACTCCATTTTATATCTGCTTATGAAGTTTCAGAATACTTTTTTTTATGCGATTTCTTTTATGTGGTCTCTATCCCCCGCACTAAAATAGGTTTGAGTTATACTACAAATAACTAAGAATCGATGGTGATTTATAAACCTCTCAGGTCCCTTTTCATAATCCACTTCCAAAATCTTTTACCAGTTGCGCAGTAGTTGTTTTCGTATTTCAAGAATACGAAACCTCATCGGCAGAAATTTAAAAGAAATGCTTTTTGAAGTTGCCTCATAACGAGTTGCTACAAAGGACAAGCACGTAACACAAAAGTTGCTGACTACTGGCAAAAAAAAAAAAAAAAAAAAAATATTAAACTGGAAGGAAAGCCAATATTAAAATAATATTTACTGTTCATATGCAATATGATGCGATGAAGACATGGTTGAATTTAAAGGTAATTTTACGATACAGAACATGCAGAAATCACTAATACAGAATATACAGTTCTAATTTGGCTAGACACCAAGTCGAACAAATACGCATACAACATTCCGGACAGCTTCAGCTCTGTACCTGAGATCATCTGTCTGGCAGTAAAGGCGACCCACGGTGCCATTCACCAAATTCTCAATGGATAACTTACTGACCAGGACAACTGTCAAACCTCTGTATCGATGACAGCACACAGTCATTCTTAATTAACCTGTTGAAAGAAATGAGACTCCAAAAGCAGAACACAGCCGTCAGCCTGAAATCAGACACGTGGCTGTGCAATTTACAGAAAACCAGGAAGTGATGAGGGGGCCTATCTAATGGCAACCCATATTATCATTGCGGGTACTGGGTACCAGAAGGATCGTTCTAGTTGGTGCTTCATCGTGTAGTACCGGAAACACCAAAAATAAAAAATAATAATAAATAATAGTAATAAAATAAACGAATAAAATTCCAGTTAATGATACTTGTTCTTATTGATGAAAAGAATTTGGTGAAAATAAAATAAGCAGTAAAAATGAGTGGAGCGGAATAATAAGCTTAAGGAATAATAACCGATCCCCATAGCGATAGATAAGGTAAGCGTAAATTTTCGAAGAGGAATATGTCACGTCATTTTATTTTCCACTTTTAAAATTTACAGTTTTGTAATGAAAAGGGTCTGCATTAAAAAAAAAATATATGTACAGTGGGGTGTTTTAGAGGAAATGAAAAAAAAGCAAAATTTTATTTATTTAACTAAATAAAGATGTGGAATTTTGTTAAATATTTTTATTTTAATAGAACTAGTGATTTTGATAGTCCGTCTTCCCTAAATAAAATTCATTTTGTATTTTCATGCAAAGTTGTACCTGCGAGTTGAAAGCGCATTCGTTGATTTTTGTAGAACCCACCTATAGCGTAACTGCGGGATACTTGGTTTTCGAATGGTTTGTTTTTATTCTCAAAATACTCGTAAAAGTTGAATTTATTTTCTAATTAATAATATTATCAGCTTTAATAGCTCATTATTTGTTAATGGCTCAATATTTTAACTTCTATTTTTTGTTGTTGTTGTCGGATATTTTTGGTTGGCGGTTTGATGGGTATTTTTCATTTATTTATTACTTGCTTTCTATCAGTTTTGATATTTGGAACTATTTTGTGTCAATTTTTAACTCCTATGTATAAAATATTTTCTATGTTAAGAAGTAATATCACGATTTGTTAAAAAAAAAATGTCGCTCAATGAAAATTAGGTTTTAAATAAAAAAAAATCAACTTAATTCCAGTATGAAGTAAGTAGAATCGAAGAATAAATAATTAAAAATATTAAATATGAATTTTGAAATCCAAACTTGAGTAAAAACTTATATGGAACTATAATATCTATTCCGTTGTGTCACTCTTTACATTTTTTAATTGAAAAAAAAAAAAAAAAAAAAAAAAAAATTTTCGTTTAAAAATATAACAGAGAAAAAAAATCGACATTCTCTCTGTCTTTTTAATAGTTTTTAAGCATATTTCATGTTTCTTTTAAATTTATATTTTGCGTCTTTTAATTTATCTTTTTTAAATTTAATATTTTTCTTTTATAGAACTATTGATTTTGATAGTCCGTCGTACCTAAATAAAATTTTTCTTTTATTATTCCCTTTCTTTTTATTATTCTATCACCAAATAATATAGTTGCCTTGGCTACTAATTATCGCGCTTTTGTGAAACATTTTTAATTGCTTTGAGTTACGTCTGTAGACAACTCTGTAATGTATAATTTTGTAGAATAAAATTAACAATAATAACTAACAGAGATAATCATCATTTTTTAAATGGAGATAATGATCCTCTATTTATCTTTAGTTTCAATCATAGAAGTCATGTCTGACCGCAAACTGGATGAAGGTATGTTTTTCAGAAGAATTTCCTTATTTGTGGCATGGAAGAAAACCATTTTTTTTTGTCTAATGCAGCTGGCACGACAGAGACAGTTCATCTTTATACCATAATCAAGGGCTGCACCGCTGGTACTCATTGAGCACTACCCAGAAGACATGTGCAGCTTGAAGATAGGCTACGGACGCGAGTCACACTACCCTCACAACGGTCTGCGATCCTATTAGACCGGGACCTACGATTTAAAAGGGATTCCGAACAGCTCCAAACATCCATGGCAACGACGGGACTCGAGCCGAAATCTGTGGTACCGAGCGCCAGAGCGTTAGCCACTCAGCCATCAGGCCCCCTGGAAGAAAAACCAGGAAAATGACCACTGATGATGCGATGCGTTTGCACACATTGTCACAACCACCGTCGATTCTCGATGTTATTGAAAACTATGACTACAACATAAGCCACTTGCCGATTCGGTCAAGCCTCCTGCTCATTAACTGTGAGCCACAGGTTGACTGAATTTTTCACACCTGTTTAAATCTTATGTATTTTATCCAGCAATTTTTTGAATTATCTAAAGCAGGGGTGGCCAACCCACGGTCCGCCTTTGAATATTTTTCTGGCCCGTGAGATTCATCCCACTTTCACAAAATATATATTTATTTTACAATGGCCAAAGTAGTGAAAACCAATGGTTTAAAAAAATACATTATGTGTGTATCCATCTATTCAAAAATGAATTGCTGATATGAGAAAAAAAAATGATTTTAAAATCATATTCTTTTGCGAATATAGGACAGATATTGCCTTATTTATTGATAACATAAGACATAATAGATGCTAGATATATAGGGAAATTTTCCAATTCGAGAAGTCTGGCACAAAAGTTGTTAGCGCTTTGGGTTCAACTGACATCTGCGAATCATTTATTTCGAAAAGGAAATGGACTCCACACAAAACACGCTCAAACATAACGGACGCTCACCTGCAACACCCATTACGATGTGCAAATACTAAGATTTGCAAAAGCTAAGTGAAAGAGTGAAGAAACACACATCGCACTAGTCAAATAAATATTTTTTAATGATTTCATTTTGAGTGTTCTATATTTCTTTACAAAGTGCGTTTAGTACATTATATAGTGTTTTAGTACATTATTATTATATATCCATGTTTACATGTAAGAATAATAGTAAACATAATAATAATAATAACTCATTAAGTTTCAAGCAGAATCTATAGGTACTCAAGCAGAATCTTCTATAGCAGATCTAAATCTAATATGGGGATATATAATTTCATATGTGGTTTTTGGAGTTAGGGATGCATTTCCAAAGTGGCCCGCAAGATCATTTGGGTTGGCCATCCCTGGTCTAAAAGTACGAGTTCAATGATGATAATGCCTTGAAAATTAAAATAATAATTAAATAAAATTATTCATGTCGGAGATAAAAAGTGGGCACCATGCAAAAAAAGTCCGTGCTTACCACAGTAGGTTCTCAGCAAACAACGTCGTCGTTTCGAGAAGATTTTTGTCTGCTGCTTTGAAGGAAAAAAACAAAAGCAGACAAAATGAAAATGGCGGGGAGAGTAGAGTGTTAGTGGAATGATAGTTAAGAGCAGCAGTGGCCTTTTTAACCTTCAAACGGTTTGTGGCCAAACTGAAACAGTTGAATGACCAGCAGGTCTTGTGACTTCTTTTCTCCCCCTTCCATCTCGCACGTGGAGGGGGGCGATGTCGTAGCGAGACGAGGCGATAAAGCCGGGCGATATATATCCGCGGCGGCCGACAGCCGAGACGTGACGGAGGCCCTTTACGCGCGAATTTTTAGGAAGCTCTCGCCCCAAACCTGTTCCGGCGCACAGATGGGCTTTATCTGATCCAATAAATTTGGCACTTTCTCTGACAAATATCATGGAAAATTTGTTACCCCTCCTTATCGCGAGGAGAGATTAGAGGGAGCAAAAAGAATAAGGACTCTATTCTCGTCTGGTGGTGGTTAACAAGTTCGAAAGCTTATCGGGAACTGGTTTGATCTTCGCCTTTTCCCAACCACTGCAAACGAGATGCTGCTCTTCTTAACCACCGACGGAAAATTTCGGTTCGTCTCCTCGTAGTCTCTGTCTCTCGAATCGCACCGACAGAAAGTTAAAAAAATTTCTTAGAAGAGTGTGGTTTTTTTTTTTTTTTTTTTTTTTTTTAAATTTAATTAATTTTTTTTTTTTTTTTTTATCATGCGTGAACATGATGTTGTCCTGGTTAAGGACGGACGTTATTCTAGGCATAAATGAAGAATGAAATATTCCCAATTCGACAAGAAACACTACAACATTCAATAGCCAAAAGAATATATCCATGTTTGGAAATTCTAGGCATAAATGAAGAATGAAGTATTCCAAATACAATTAGAAGCACAGCTCCATAAGCACTGCAAAATGCCAAAAGTGATAAATATGAAACTTCATGTAGAAAGAATTGATCAACGCACTACGAGTACTTGTAGCTATTGGATATACATATATCCAATACGTTATGACTGTGACGTTATCCGAAAATGAGGGTCAAGCAAATAAAACTACATTTCAAATTTTGGCAAAAAAAGGGTACTATGGGCCCTTTAACTCTTGAAATGCTACATGAATAATGTTAATCTTGATGAATTTTGTTGGTAAATGTGGCTTTTGTTAGAATTGTGTATTATGTATAGCATGGTTTTGAAGCCTTTCACAGTTTGGCTTGGGATTTTAAACATTTGTATATCCAATAGCTATAAGTACTCTAGTGCATCGATCAATTCCTTCTTCTTGAAGTTTCACATCTATCACTTTTGGCATTTTCCAGTGCTTCTTGTAGAATTGGGAATACTTAATTCTTCATTTATGCCTAGAATTTTCAAACATTGATATATTATTTTGCCTATTACGGCGACATTTATCTTACTTTTGTATATTCTTTTAGAGCTTCTTGAACAATTCTTTCTTCATGAAGTTCTTGATCTATTGAACATTGCTATATTCATGTGGCTATTGAATTTGGCCATTCTTGTAGCATTCCAAACAATTGCTTCATATATCTCGTGCATTATGAAACATTGGCATATTCCTGAGTTTATTCATCCGTTCTCGATTGTGTCACACATGATAAGTTGAAATTTGCCGAGCAGATTTCAGTTTTTTTCCTCCTATGTTTAAAACTAAAAGGTGTCTTATGACACAAGGGCTAAGTTGCGAAACATTTTTTCCCCTAAATGTGTCTTTAAAAGCGAATGAATCAAAGGGTACACATGAAACGTTTAAAAATTTCACTCATCTGACAGCGAGGCAATGCACGAAGTGTAGGTAGCAGATTAAAATCAGTTAGAAGTTTAATTTATGGGCTTCAGAATAGCCAAAGGACCCCGAGCATCTTTCCCATGAAGTAGCTTGAATGGGGAGCGTTGTTGCACTTGGCATCTCTCTATAAGCAAATAATAGATATGGCGGCCGATCATCCCAATTTCGTGATTTTTACGAATGACATGAGACAAATTGTCTTTCAAAACTCTATTTCACCTTTCAACTAATCCATTACTGGAAGGGTGTCTTTTAGACGAGAAAATCTTGGAGATACAATTGTCTCAAAAAAATTATCGTGTTAATGCAGATCTGAAAATTGTCTCCTGATCACAGGTGTCACAACACTAGGTATATCTGTCCTTGAGAAATTTTCAAAAAGAAGATCACAGGCAATTTTAGCAGATAAAGATTTGATAGGGATTGCTTTCAAGTATCATTTGGAACAATCTGTGAGTCATAGGCGTTTAGAAGCAAGGCAGCCAATCAAGGAAGCAGCCAGATGTCTGAATATTTCAAAACAGACAGTCTCTACGTTATGGAAGCAATTTGAAAACAATGGAACTGTTGTAAGAGGGCCTGGACAAGATCTTAAACGAATGAAAACTGCTCTTTGAAGATAGATATCTGGCAATAACTGCCCCTCGTAACAGGAAGTTTACTGCTCGCCAGTTAAGTTTGGAGCCTGCAGCCAACACTGGATTTGCTGTATCCTAGCATACGATATACAGAAGGCTTAATGAAAAAGCCTTTACGTCAGAAAGCCAAGGATATGTCTTACACTGTCTTTAGAACAAAAAAAAGGTACAGTTTTAATGGGTGCAAATAACATCAGAACTGGAGTGAACACCATTGGTTCCATGTTCTCTTTACTGTTGAGTCGAGGTTGAATTTTACAGGCGATTCTAAATGTGTTTACATGTGGAGAGAGTCGGGAACACGAACATTATCCCTCGAACATTGTGGAACGTGACCGTTTCGATAGTGGAGGTGTGACGGTATGGGCAGGAGTAATGATCGATGGGCGGACCCCATACACGTTTTCAAACAGCTGACCACTGATAGATATCGAGATGAGATCATAGATCATTATGCAAGACTTTTCAGTGGTGCATATGGATCCGACGTTTTATTTATAGACGATAAAGCTCATCCACATCGAGCAAACCTCGTTGACGAATTCCTTGAAAGCGAAGACATTCAGCGAATACAATGGGCAGCAGAGTCTCCGGATCACAACCCGGCAGTGAGTTTATGGGACTACCTTGGAAGAGCAATTGCACACAGACATCCTCTTCCTCCTCCTAGAGATGTAAATGCTCTGAAGATATTGATGGTAGAGTGGAGAATAATTCCTCAAATTGGGGTTAGTAACGTTATTGCCAGCATGAAACACAGGCTGTGATATGTGTGCACAAGTCAGGAGAGATCCCATTCCATATTAAATTTGTAAGGCTCAGTTTTTTTTTCCTTTTTTTTCCCCCTGAACTCTCTTTTTGTTACATTTTATTACCATTTTTACTGTTCCGTGCTGCAGTTATATACCATAGGCAGTGCTCTTAAATTTGTTCCATTATATTTATATCCAATAAAGTTATGTATCATTCCAGACAAATTCATAAAAATATAGTTCACAGTTTGAGAAATCTGCGAATTTATGCATGTAAAGAAAATTTTGGATATTAGTGTTATAATTATCAATTGACACCATCTTCTCTGAACCAACACTATTTTTGCAAATTTTGCATTTTCAAATTCTTTTCATTCCTTGTCTCTCTTCCGCTAATTTATGATAAATAGTTAAAGCATGGCAAACTTAATTGAGTGGGGGGAGGGTAATTTTAAAAGGAGAGCGGGAAATGGGGAGCTGTGGATCATTTGCACACTTGCTACTTAGTCGTTCTGCTTTTTTTTTCTACGTTTGTATCCGTCTACTTCAAATAAATATTAATGAGTTAATTAATTAGTATTAATTAATAATTAACTAGATATTCTGGTAGCCATTTTGTGCACTTCTTAGCACACATTCTTTATGTACATTATGATATATGCTTGTATATTTATTTATTTACTGTTAAACAACTGTTTATTCCTTTACTTTTAATTAATTTTAGTTACTTTTAATTGTTTGTTGCATTCAAAAGTAGAATTTGTTAATAATTACAAAAGAACAATTTTAAGAAAGTTGCCATTTCTTAGAAAGCTCCCCATGTTTTCTTCCCCCTCCTTCATTTCCCGATTCCAAACGATTTTTTTTAAAATGACGTTTTTAACCCCTTCTGGGGGTTGGGGGGTAGGCAAGTTACTCTGTTTGGCTAAAAATTGAGGGGTGGGGGAGGAAGCCAAAGTTTTGGTGTGGCCCCTCTCATGGAATTCCCCTCTCCCCCTCTTTAATTTTCTCTCCTCAATAACTGTTCCCCTCTTCTTCTAGTATCTTCAGTTTAATTATAACCACCCTGTACATGCTAGATGAAATTTTTGCGCTTACAATAGTCATAATGGAGTAAAGACATTAATGGATTCATTGTAGCGAAATTGTATACTAGGTAGAAGATTTTTTTACAATTTTTTTTTCTCAGTTTTTTTATTTACATATAATTTCCCAATATCTATTCTATTGCTTTTCCCCCTGAAAACAACGTCTGCCACTTAAGATGCATAAAGTTGTGTCATTTTCTGATATTCGAGTCTTTCAAGACCCTTCGTCTTGGAGCCGAAGTCTCCGTGCGTCATTTTACTGAAGTCTGGAAAGTTTTTAATCTTGAAAAACAAAAACAAAAAAGTCATGATGAAATTAGCATTGCAAATGAAACACCATAAAAAAGCAGAGATCGTGGGCTTGTCATCTTTTCCATGAAATTCTTTATGCTTTACAAAGTTTTGTAGATGGATAAGATAATGGCAAAAGAAAAGCCAACGTGTGTTTCCTCGGCACATAAACTGTATTCTTCTCGCAGCGACCGCTGACATCTCTTTCGGATGTAGCGCTACGTGCTGCGTATTTCCCTCTTCTAATGAGGGGGAGAGATCAGGAGAGAAAAAGAAGAAAAAAAAAGTTTTCTTTTTCCACAGAAAAACCGCCATCTCTCATCCTTATTAGTATACCTTACATGCCTGTGCATGTCTTTTGAATCTATTACAGATTTTATCAATACAAAGTTAAGGATAAAGCTGGAACTAAAAAAAAAATTCCGCTTTTTTTGTTTATTATTCAATACACATGTTTAGCTAAACGCAACGTCCATATCCTCAGCTATATTATATATATATATATATATATATATATATGTACATATAGGCTTGGTGGCGTTGAAGGAATAATAGGCGAACAGTCCAAAGATGCCGGGCATTTCGCAGCAGCAATGGGGTTGTCCAGAAAAGAGCTCCTCAATAGAGTTCACTGTAATCTCGTAAATGTAAATGCTCGCGCTAAGTTATATTATCTTTACGTTTTGCTTAATAAATATCTAAGATCAACTATCGGGCTGATGGCCAATGGACTAACGCTCTGGCCTTTGGTACCACGGGCTTCAGATTCGAATTATGGCTGTGGCATGGATGTTTGTTGGTGGTTCGGAATCAACTTTAAACTGCAGATCCCGGTTTAATGAGCACAAAATGACCGTAGAGCAACACACCAAACCAATCTACGATCAACTACACTGACTCTACCGCAATGCTCATACAGAGTGAGATGTCCCGGGACCCCTTCCCGTGACACACTTCGAGAAGTGATAAGGTTTACATAAATTTATTTACGGGAATGTAGAGTCGGAAAGGAAGTTGAGTTGAGAGATGAAAAGAAAAACATTGTTTGTTTACAACATTGTTGAAAAGTGCTTGCAGTAATTCTTCAATTACAATAAAGGGTTAAAATCAGGGCCGGATTTCTCTATAGGCTAACGAGGCTTCAGCCTAGGGCCTCAAGATCAAGAGGAGCCTACATTCATATTGTTAGAAAAATTAGAATGACATTATTCTAAAAACAGTAAACACTGAATCCAAAATAAGGAGAAATCCTACACATGAATAATAAACAAACATAATAAGTAATTTACTAACTTAAAAACGGGAAAAGGGCCTCATAAGTGGAATAGCCTAGGGCCTCTTTTCATCTAAATCTGGCCGTGGTTAAAATTGAAACCATCCCCAGTAATACACGTTTGGTAGCTTTGAAGGAGTGATGAGCGAACAGTTCCAAAGATGTGGACGAGCAAATGAGCTTCTCCATCGAACCCACTGGAGTCTCGTAAATAGAAAACACAGTTGCAAACATACAGTAAGAATAAAATAGAGTGCCAGACGGGGTCACCAGCCATAGGGCTTGAAACTCGTCACATGACGAGTATCATTTGAAGCATTGTGCCTAGCTCTTGGGAGAAATTCATTTGAATGTGTTTTGTATCTCAACGCATCACTAACGATACTACATTACTGTACAAAAAATGTATGTTTTAGTAAACTGTACCACCCTCAAAGTTTGTTCCATGACAGTTGAATAACCCTGCATATATACATAGAGTAAGAATATATACAAGGTCTAGACGATCTAGTATAGGTTCTTATACATCGTTTTCACACATCCATCTAAGATCATTTACCGCTGGAGCAGCAGATTCAAAGTTTTTCAGGGTATATCTGAAGGGCACTGCAGATGCTCCAGAGAAGGCTTACAGGGGTTGGGGCATTTTCGTCAAATTCAACAAATGGACTTGTTTTGCTCATCTCAGCATAGATAGTGGAATTTTTGGTTTGACTTCGCTTTTTAGATTTCGAATGGAGCTCTTACAATTCGGAAAATCAACGTGCTGTAGACATCAGGTTATGTTTTTGCACAGTAAGGATATTAATTTTTAAATGTACTCAAATTTTTAAATCATGTGAACAAATCGCACCAATCACGTTTCGTTTAAATCATTAAAATTTGAGCTAACCGTGGAATAAGTCACCCTGAATCTCTAGATAGTTTATTTTTTTGTGCAGCTTTGTTTTGGATATATTTTTTTTTTTAAATAAGATTCTTCTACAAATTTCTCTGGTGTCGAATATTCTAAAATTTTTAACTGAATTTATTGTCTAGTATCATTTTAACAGAACAAATATTAAAATAATTTATTAGGTAATTTGTTCTTCGAATAGAATTAAATTCTCTAAATTAAAATTAAATTCAGAAAATTAAATTATTTCGCTTACTTTGAATTCTTGAAATAGTTTAGGCCCAGAATAATTCTTTTGTAATTTTTTTTATTTAAATTTATTTACACTTTTAATTGAATTTCTTTAAACAGCTCATGAAAGAAATTTAAAAAAAAAAAAAAAAAAAAAAAAAAAAAAAAAAAAAAAACAGCTCTTGGAAAAAAATTTTTAAAATTGCTGACTTGTAGATGCACTCTATAAAAACACTCTATATTATAGATACACATTTAATTAAAAAGAACGACGATGCAAATTTTGAACAGTCAAGTAATAAAAAAATTGTATAATTTTAAATATAAATTATTAATTTTTTGAAAAACGTATAGTTCTTATTGATATATCTCCTAGGTCAATAATAATAATGAAATGAATTTATATCTTCGGTAATTTTTTTTTTTTTTTTTTTTTTTTTGAGTAAGATCTAAAAAGTGTGTTTTCAGTTTTTAAAGTTCATTTAAGTATTATTTACCCATAAAATTATAATTTCGTGTCCTTGGCTACTTTCACTTTCTTTATTCATTAAAAAAATAATTCAGTGACTATTAAATAATTTTTTTTTTAAAAATTAATTAAGAAGAAAAATGAATATAAACTTGTTTTAAAACACGAAGGCACTTCTAAACGAAGGCACTTCTATTTCAAAGTGAAAATGGGATTTTTCCAAGAAAAGAAAATCTTCCTTTATTTTTTACATTAAATTTTAAATATTAAGAGTAACCTGCACATCGGTCTTTCCGATTATATTTATTTTTGTCTATTTTAATTTCACAGTTACTTTTTTTTTTTTTTTTTTTTTTTTTTGCTATGAAAATACTCTAACAATACTCAAAAACACTAATAATTTATCTTCAAAATTAAGAAATTTCATTAAGAATTTTTTCATAGCGCCTGATGGCCCAGTTATCGTAGGCCCTTGTCTAATATGACTGTTAATCGTAGGGCTGACATCCCTAACCCGTAAAAAGAAAAACATATCTCGTTTCGTAATCTGCCAGTAGGCAGACGGCCCTTGGCCCACAATGGGGCTGTTACACCGATGATAATGATTTTTTTTCATACTTGGCACGTTTTTTTTATCAATTATACAAGAAAATTTAACACGATTTATAATATCTATATAAAAGTAACTATATAAATATTTACTATAATATTTAAACTACAGATAAATTTTTCAATGATACAAGAAAAATAACAACAAAATTTAAATGCCAATTCCAATGCTTAGTGAAATTCAGGAGGGAAAATGATTGCGCCTTCGATGAAAATAGCAAGCAAGTGTATCAAATAACTTGCTTATTAATTGTATTTTTTAACGTATCAACACTGGCAACTGGTGTTACGATTACGGTATAGCATTGGGGGATAGGTCTAAGTCGCTAAAGACCGCCCTGCCCTAAGGCATGCGGTACATCAGACAGACATCACAACAGCAATCCCGAACTGTACTTTCCTACTCAAAGATATACTAGAACTTTCTCAAAGTAACCGTCGCATCCAAATGGGTCCAACAGGACCAAAGAAACAAAATAAAATAGCCTAGAGCAAAATGACTGGAAGATTTGCTTGCACCACCCACCAACTATTTATTTATTTTTTTATTTTATTATATTAATATTAACAGAATACAAAATATAAACAGTTAAAGTATAATAATAAGGAAGGAGTATAAAACTCCAGTAGCTTGAAAAGCTTTTGCAATATAAGAATAAACAAGTAATATAAAAGAAAAAAAATTTTAAAGTCAATTCCTATTTTTTTTTTCACTCTATTGCAGAAAGTCCTTTATAAATAATTTTCATTCATTTTTTTAACTTTATCTGGCACCCTCTATTATTAGATAAATGCAATTTAAATCTAAAAAAAATTTAAATGAATGAATTAAATTTAATTACTGAATTAATATTTGAGAAAATTGTATTAACATCCAGTGTCATCCACTACAAGTTAAAAAAAAAATAAATGCATTTGAACTTGAGTGGATGAATGAAAAAGTATTTTATGAACGATTGAAAATTTGAGCAAGATATATAGAGGGAGAGTGTGTGTGCTAATAGAAGGAATTGAAAAAAAGAAAATAAGGTATGGAAGTGAAACAAATTTAAAATAACTATATACATATTTACAGAAGAGAATTAGTCATAATAACAAATGATATTACAGATCTCCAATAACTTTGTTCCATTCTTTTTTGCATTATAGCCCTAATAGTGTTTTTGGCTTCTTTACTTTGAAGTAATTGTCTTATAGACAATTTAGTATAATTTTTTGGAAAACCTTTCAAACAAAAATCTGTCCAAAGTTTCCAGTCATGTAATAGATGGTGACGAGATTCATCTGCTTTTTCACATTTACATTTACTGGATTTATTAAAGAATCTATGTTGATACAATGTGAATGTCCCATCTGATGTTAAGATTTGATTGATATAAAAATCACCACAAATTCTTTTCCCATTAACAAAAGGAAAGATAAGAAAAAGATTTCTGGCTTTAGTTGAGTAATTCCATATTTCTTTCCAGACCCTATCAATTTTGATATTTAGTTTTTTCTTTATATGAGATATTTCGAATTTAATAATTATATATATGGTTTACTTTTCTGTGGCTTTTTTGGCATATAAGTCAGCTAGTTCATTACCTTTATATCCCTTATGGGCTCTGATCCATTCAAAAGAAATCTTTTCTTCATAAGATTTTATTTTATTTTTCAAATTATAAATGTTAGCTTCTTCATTGCTGAAATTATTAATTGCCACTAAAACAGATTTAGAGTATGAAACAATAGTCGTCATAATATAATCATTTCTTATAATGTAATCCACAGCGTCGTTTATTGCCAAGAGTTCCGCTGTGAAAACTGTGGCATGGTCACTAATTCTTTTTGATCTCTATATATCTCTTATCCATTTAAAAAGTGTACAAATGCATATCCAGTTTTATTTTCTTTCTTAGAACCATCTGTGAAGATAGTGTTCTCATAATTATTTGAAAAATCATTCCGATTGATATAGTTAGTCCGATCGATATAGTTATAGTTTGTGATAGGATCTTTGGTTCATTTTCCAGATCATTAAAAGTTATAATTAGATCTTCCAATATTAAATCTTCCTTAGAAACTGTGTAGGTCATATTTTTTTAACGATTGAAAATTTGAACAAGATATATATAGGGAGAGTGTGAGCTAATAGAAGGAATTGAAAGAAAAAAAAATGTGAACGATTCTATATTTAAAAATTCAATATCATTAAGGAACTTAGATGAAGACGCCTTAAAAAGAAATGAGGCACAAGAATATCAAAAGTGCGAAGCAAAATGGATCCACTCAGTTGGATAACGGGTGGCGGCGACTTCTTCGGAAACATCCACGAAACATAGTGATATAAAGAGAGCGTTTTTTTTTTTGTTTTGTTTTTAATTGGTGTTTTCACTCATCACATTATTGTAGCGGAGCAACACGTGCACTTCTTCAAACAGTTCTCTTTTTCTGTTAAAGTGCGTGTCTGCCAAAAACGAAAAAACAAAAAACTTTTAACTCTTATAGTTTTTTCCCCTGGCATTTTTTCTGGTTTTTTTTTGAAGGGCCCCGCTTTTACCCGAGCGCTCCTGTTTTCTTAAGACTGTGCAATTTCGAATGTTTGTAAAACAAAAAAGAAGAAGAAAGAAAACAGTGCAGGATGCGGTTTCCGGAGCGAAAACTGGTTCTGCGCACCAGACGTCTTTTGAGGAAATTGCGAGAGAACCGTTCCGTCAGCAGACCTGCCCTCCCCCATCCAACCAGTGCGCATGTCAATCAGCACCGGCGGGGTTGGTGAACTCTCGAGGGCGGTTCTCGTAGGCGGCGACTGGCCATTGTGTCGGGCGGGAACGGACAACTGAAGGCACGACAAACCAGCGACACTTTTCTTTGGAGAGGGAGGGCCTATGAGGAAAAATCGAGCTATTTTACATCACGGCAGCCAGGACCGAATTTTCCTACATGCTAACCAGAGGTTCAGCCTAGGGTCTCAAGATCAAGAGGATCCTACATTCAAATTGTTAGCAAAATTAGAATGACGCTATTCTAAAAACAGTAAACACTGGATCGAAAATAAGGAGAAATTCTACACATATGACTCATAAACAAGCATATAGAAATGTATTGGTTAAGATGAACGCGTTCGGCTCATTGGGTCTGTTCGTTTGCATGTACTAGATTGCACCGAAGTATAGTTCATACGTTCAGTTATTTAATAGAAAATATGACAATTTTTATTGCATATTTTATTTTCGTAGTCAAAGATTTTTATTGTTTGAATTTTGTTTCTTTGTAAATGGTGTGTGTTACGTTTGATGAGTTATTGTTACAAGTACTCTATAGGGTGCTGAGAATAAATGTCCAAATAAGTGTTATCGACATTTTTTTAATTTATTATCCGTGCCACATTTTTTTATAAAGATGAGTACCCATCACAACATGTTTCATTTAGCATATTGACATATATCAGAGTAATGATGCATTTTATAATCTCTCATGTAATTTAGAAACTTAAAAAATGGGAGGTGAAAGGGACTCATAAGTGGAATAGCCTAGGACTGCCTCTTTTATCTAAATCCGGCCCTGACGGCAGCTCACAACGATGACGACCCTAGACTCATGTTCCAAAATGAATTTTCTTGAGGGTCGATGAGTGAGCTATTTTACGGTATATCACGGCAGCTCCTGACGATGACGACGTCGGACACACACTGTAAGAAGAGATTGGCATGAACTCAACCAAGGCTGGACTTCTCTTGATAGCACCCGAATTCGGAATGTCCACTTTTGGGATGGGGTGTTCACCTACTTCCCTGAACCTAACAGTGCGACCCACCCACTCGTGTGTATGCCTATCCCCGGCATACACACGAGAGCTTTTGGTTAGGCAGTAGACCTTACTTCACAGTAATGCATTCGCGATTTGTTTATTTTGACAAAGCAAAATGTTCGTAATTATGAAGTAAATGTTCAAGTGTAATAAATGGACGCGATGCCTATTATTAAAGCAAATTTGATGAATTGTTGATGTAGGAAAGAATTCGTGAAAAGGTTTTGATTAGTTATTTTTTAATTAAATATAAACGTTGTTTTACATTTTTAACATTTGAAATCTGACGTCATCTGATGATCAGTCGATATTAAAATGCTACCTACCAAATTTATAAAGAGTAAAGGGTTATTACAAGGCTTTCTTATCCACTGGAAAGATGACATTTTGAATTTAATATTATGACTTGTGCCTATTTTCCTTCAATTTTCCATTGGGCAACTTTGGGATTTTAAAAGGCATACATTTAAAAAGTAAAGACTGTGAAATTAGAACTTATAAATGTTTACCAAAAGTTTTAAATTTTCATGAATCTATAAAAAATATATGGGGACTGATGGCCGAGCGGCTGGCACTCAGCACCCCGATTGGCAATCGTTAGAGCTGAAAATAGGCCGCCCAGAAATCCGTATACGATCGTATCTCAAAGTTGATAAAATTAGGGTCCATTTAAACATGAAATTACTTAGTACACGGGTGTCCAATTTTTATCTTGCTCTGCCCATATTGGAAGGAAAGAATTTCAGGTCGCACATGAACTATACCAATTTTGATGATTAATATTAAAAAGGAAAAAATGGAAAACAACATACTTTACGATACGAATTATTTTTTAAATCTCTCAGTACATCGAGAGGTTGCTCTACGGTCATCTTGTGCACGGTCAACTGTGCATACCCGGCTAAACATATCGGGACCTACAGTTTAAAATGGATTCCGAACAACTCACAAACATCCGTGCCACCGCCAGATTCGAACCTGAAGCCTGGGATACCAAAGGCCAAAAAGCGCTACCCACATGCCACCAGGCCGCTTAGTATATCGAGACGTTTTAATTAATGGTATAATAAATATTTAATGCCAAAAAAAAAAAGTATGCAAGATAAATATTTAAATTGAATGTCGCTATTTTAATAAATTATAAAAATCTCAAATCAATCAATCCATCCATTAAGTGCATAAAAACAAAATATTTAAAAAGAAGTTCATGTTGGCCTGGACCGAGGCAATGGACAACCCTCATTTAGAAAGAAAGAAGAAACAAGTAATATAGAAAAAAAAAATTTTTTAAGTCAATTCCTATTTTTTTTTTTTTTTTTCACTTTATCGCAGAAAAGTCCTTTACAATTAGTTTTCAATCATTTTTTTAAGTTTATCTGGCGCCCTCTATGGGTAGATATATGAAACTTAAATCTATAAAAAAAAATTTAATGAATTCAATTCAATGACTGAATTAATATTTGAAAAAACTGCATTCACATCCAGTGTCATCCACTACAAGTTAAAAAAAAAAAAATGCATTTGCGTGCAGAATGCATCCATCGAGTGGATGGATAAAAAAGTGTTTTATGGAAATGTGCACAAGATATATATATATAGAGAGAGAGAGAGAGTGTGAACTAATAGAAGGAATTGAAAAAAAAAGAGACGATAGAAGACATGCGCAATGAAATGA
Source organism: Caerostris extrusa (assembly GCA_021605095.1). Taxonomy (NCBI): domain Eukaryota; kingdom Metazoa; phylum Arthropoda; class Arachnida; order Araneae; family Araneidae; genus Caerostris; species Caerostris extrusa. The sequence goes on along the minus strand of BPLR01018023.1, from coordinate 77,392 downwards.
AGAGCACTGAAAGATGCGAGTGTTAAATCAGTGCCGCCCCCTCCCCCCATCGTTCTCAAAGGGGGTGAGAAAGCGAGAGAGAAGAACGGGCCCTGCATACCGATGGGAAGCCGCTAGACGGCTCTGCGCCGCGGGCCCTTCCACGTCTGGCAGTCTGGGGCCCACGTTCCACTCCCCAAGGACCATTGTTGGTGACGTCACCGGCCCAGGTGACAAGGCAAGTGGCTGTGGAAACCTCCCACTGGTCAAGAGGACGAGATGATCCGTTCAGCGAAATCGTCTGCTCGCCTGCTGGACTACTTTTTCCAGACAGGCGCTGACTGCCATTGGAGGCTATTTATAGGTCCTCTGACGTAACTTCCGCTTATAGTTAATGCTGCCGTGTGTCCGAGATGTGATTCGCTGTCGTCAAAATTAAACAGGAAGTTGGCGGAATATCACAGTCCGTCGATTTGTGTGGAAGAAGATAGTTTTAAAGAGACAGACACTCGAGATACGAAAGAAAAGAATTTTTTTTTTTTTTTTTGAACGTCATTAACGATATTTTATACGAGCAGCTACAGAGACATTACAATTTCAATTTTTAGCATGACTGTATCGAGCAATACGGCGTTTACTGTCGGTTGCTAAGACTCTTTTTAGATTTCTTGCCTTCCTTCTATAGAAAGAAGGAGCTATAACTTAATAACTGGATAGGAAGACATTTTTCGTCACATCCGGACTACTAACTCAATGGGCATAACAGTTTTCGCACACCCTTACTACTACTCAATGGGCATGTGACGATAATTTTTGGCATATCGGGACTATTATTTTTTTTTTTATGCTGTTGTTCTACTGCAGCTGGCAATACAGAGGCAGTTAATATTTATGCCATAAGCAAGGGCTGCACTGCTGTTACTCGTTGAACACTACCCAGGGAGCACGTGTAGCTTGAAACTAGGCTACGGATACCGAACGCTAGCCAGTATGCCGCCATGCCCCATATTGAGGAGGGCTAAAACAACAAGGGCAATACATGCGATAGTGGCGGAGCATTGAAATATAGTGTGGAATACAGATGCCTCGACAACAAAGCAAAGCCTTGTTTCTTAATGCATCAGAAATAAGATGGCGGGTGTCCTGATTGCAGGCGAGAAATAAGTGACAGCGATGTATATCCAATGCCCTCCCATCACTTCAGGAGACAATAACGCGTGCAAGCTGACCCCTCGGCGACTTCACTCACAGATATGGCCATCACTTCGCCGAGAGAACATGTACGCGTTCTTCGCTGAATGTACCTTTGCTGACGCGTTCATGTGTGCTACCACTGCATCAGCTGTCTCAGGCTGACAGTTAGGGATGCTGTAAATGTCATCATACTGTCCATGCTGATACGTTTGATCCCACAAACAGCGCAAGTTCCTGATTCAACGTACCTCGTGCAATCAAGCAAGGTCTTGAAGAGAGCGTGTCTGCTTTCTTCTGTATTAGTGATCGGCGCTGTCCTCTAGAGTCAATGATTCCATATTCTCACGACAGCCGTTGGATCTCTAGTACTTCAGGCAACACTATCATAGAGTAACAAGCCGTCGGTCTGACAGACCGCAATTAGCTGCAGCCAAATTCTAATAGGTGTCGACAAGTTTTCCTCCTTCTTAAATGAGAACAGAATTTCTGTATGTGAAAACCTTCTCTATTATGCTAATTGTAGTTGGCGTTTTTCTTATCTACTTTACAAGCATGAGTAGAAATGCTCGTTATGTGCATTTTAGAATGTTGTGACTTTTCCCAGTATGCTTTATTTTTGTAGCATGTTGTACCTCTCACTTAAATTTCGCGTTTGTTGCGAGATGTTTTAATAGTGAAGTGTTTTTAATGACCAACAAAATATTTTGGAGTCGATTTAGTTGGATAAGAACCGAATTGATTCATAGTGCCTTGGAATTCGAAACCTGGAGAACTTGATTCGACATCATCAAATCTCCTCCGAAACCAAACCGAAAGTTTTTACGTTGATTCTGTATGGTGTGATAAATGTTTGGACATCATAAATCTGTAAAGTGGAAAGATCTTCTGTTAATCTTAGGGAGGGGGAGCCTTCAGACATCAGCCCTGCATATACTGGATTATTTCCTATTTAACACACATTTCTTGATATTTCTGCATGAATATATATATATATATATATATAGCGGCTTGGTGGCGCTTCTGACACCCTATCAGAGGGTTGCGTGTTCAAATCACGTCCGGGTCATACTTCCTATGTTTATGTGCGGCTGTTCTTTTGTTTGCCTGGTGGCCAAGTGGCTAGCGCTCTGGCCTTTGGTATCACAGGCTTCAGGTTCGAATCCTGACGGGAACATGGATGTTTGCGAGTGGTTCGGAATCTACTTTAAACTGTAGGTCCCGCTCAAATAAACCCAAAGTGTGCACAAGAGCAACAAACCAAACCAATCCTGAGGAAATTTATCTAGAGACTTCCTGTTATTATTATGTTATTATATATAACATATTATTATATTTATATGTTAGAACAAAATTATTTCTTTTCGGTCACCGTACGGATGTCTTCGTCTTAAGATGACGGTAGAGCGACAAACCAAACCAATTGGCATGAATAGACAAAATTAGAACATGGGCATGGCGACACAGTGTGGATGCCATGCAGCAGTCCTCTTTAACGCTGAATCTATTACAAATGGCCTCAAGCGAACGCGAGAATAACAAGCCACACGTTAATGTTATCTCCATGCGAATGTGCTCGTTCATTTTCCATCTGTAAGGTTTAATTATTATTATGTAGCCGCGAGAGGTCGCGATTGTGACCAGTATCTATGACCATAACTGTATGAACTGGTAAGTACCAGATGTGGTGAGATTTAGAGACCCCGAGGTGAACGCTAGAGCGTCTGAAAGAGAGATAGACGGTCAGGGACCGGCTCTTGGTTTTTAACTATTAATGCTATTGTAGAAGAGGCACAGGGTGCCACGTGTATGTATGCACTAATATTGTAAATAAACTAATATAAATAGAAAGAGAGATTGGTATTACATCCTGACACAAGTAATCGCCAGCAGGCGGCTAACACATCCGAACGAAAGAAGCCATCCCCGGGGAAGCCGCCCACATGCGACGGCCGTCTCATCAGCTGTCTAGAACGGAGGCCGGAACGGAAGCCGTCAGGCGGGCTACCGTCGGAATGCGGAGCCTCACCCCTCGCGGAACAGTAGCTGAGCGGGGCGTCCCCGATCGACTCCCCTTTGCAGACGCGACCCGTGTTATTAGGCGCAGATAATATGTCATTAACCCTGGCAGGAGCCCGCCATTACCGCGGTTAAACTGATAATGATGTGTTTTAGCGCTCTGCCTCTATTTGCATACGATGGTTCTCCCAATGGTTCTGCTTCGCCTAGCCTCCAGTGCTCGGCGCAGCAGTTCACAGAAATGTCTCAAGGACTTGCAATGGGAAACCAAAGAACATCTCCCCCCTTCTTTTTTATGACGACTTGTTCGTCTGTTTGTTCTTCAAAAAGCAGACAGGACAGTCGGAGCAAGGGACGACTTGTTTTAGAATGTCGTAAGAAATAGTTTCGAAGATCCCTTGCGTGAACTCTATTAGAATGTCACTGCAAAGAATCCCATGGATGACTTTAGATCAGGGGTCTTCAAACTACGGTCCGCCAGTGTCATCCATCCGGCCGCGACAGCGAATAGCTTATTGTTGCTGTAATAAGTTGGATAAAAAAACACAGAATGATAATAACTCGGTACTATTGACTTGATAGGTAAAGCTTAATGACAAGCATAACACGCAGAAAATTTAACTTAAGCACAACAACAACTAACAAGTAATTGAAATGAATCCCACTAACATTGTAAACTAGTGAACATCCCGCGGTTACCCTCGCTAGTTACGTTGAGGTAAAGTGTATCGCATATGTATGTATGTGGATGTTTGGAATGTATATATCCTGAATTGGCAAATCGGAAAATCATATGATTTTTATCCAGAAAATCCCTCGGAAACGGAAAAGCTAAATTAACGCGAAGGAAACCGCGGGTTATCCACTTGTAAAAATACTAATGACATTTGTGTAATTGTGATTTTTTACTGACAATAGTTTGTAGTTAGCAAGCGTATGCTCGCTAAGAGCGCGTACTCGGCGACTGGTCCAGAAATTATAGATAATGGTAGAAAAATTAAAACGGTTTTGGCCCTTGATACTTACTGGAGTAAACAGTATGGCCCTAAGGCTGGAAGGTTTGGAGACCCCTGTTTTAGATTATCATAAACCATGACGCTACAACAAGATTTCTGTGTATCGTTTAATTATGCTGCCAGGTTTCATTGAAAAAAAAAAACATTAGATGGGGTATAAAAGATGCCATGTTGTTGTTGCTGCTTTCAACCTACGGTCATTCAAAGCTATAAAGGTAGTTTGCGCTATAAAGGTAGGTAGCTATAAAGGTAGGTGCGTCGCTCTGCTCTCATTTGTGGAACACGAGGGCTGAGCAGAAAGGGAACTACAGTTTAAAGCGGATTCCGAACCACTCACAAAAATATCCATGCAACTGCCAGGATTCGAAGCAGAAGCCTGTGGAAACAAATGCCAACGTGTTAATCACTTGGCCAGAGTGATAGAGTTGCCAGTGAAGTCGAGACGATTCAAACTTCCGATAAGAGCTTTTTAACTACTTTTTCATCCACCTCGACCAGCGACTTCGATATTTCCAATGATGGCTTCCAATGACTTGCAACTTATTAAAATCTCTATTTTTAAATCTTAATCTGTGGTATCCAATGCCCTTGCAGTTGAATGCCGATTGGGGGGGGAATGATCAAGAAATAAATCATTCTATTGTTTCATTTAATATTTACACAGGGCCTGATGACCGAGTGACTAGTGCTCTGGCGCTCGGTGCCACGGGTTCACGGCGGTGCCAAGGAAGTTTTATGGTTCGGAATCCACTTTAAAGCGTAAGTCGAGGTCCAATATGACTGTAGAGGTCGTGTGTAGGGATGACAACTGTAAAAGTCAGCGACTCGTCAGACCTCACCTTAAGGGTACTCCATCACTACAGAAGCTGCCCCTTTCCTTTCTCTCGTTCCATGAGACCACATGGGTTCGTGGAGTTGGACTACCAAGTGGAATAAGAAACACCAACAACACTATTTACACCAATTGATCCTTCTGTTTGAAACGTATCAGTTAGAATTAGAAGTGTACGAATTTCTTTTTTTTCATAATGATTGAAACATATATACATATATTCTGACGAAAAATTTTTTTTTTTTTTTTTTCTTATTTACGAAAAAAAAATCACTTTTAATTCATCATTTCAACTTGCATCCTATAGATTTTTATTATAAAAGTATAAAATGTATCGTAATATTTTTGTTATTCAATTACTGTGCACAATATTAACTAACAATAATAGTAAGAATATAAAACACGAAATTATCGTTCAATTTTCTTCAATTAAACAAAAAAATTTGAGACATGGAGGAGTTTTTTTTTTTCCTTCAAAGGATTGACATTAAAATTGCAAAAAAAATAATGTTAATAATAATAATAATAATAATATCATTTAGATAATGTTTATCAAAGAAAAAAATATTGGGGGAGAGGGGGATGGTTTTTCTTTCGCATCCAGAATTCTCTCCACATTTTTCACTTGCTAGTAGAACGGACGATGCACCTGCAAGTAATAATTCAAGTGAAAATTAATTTCTTTCGCATTCGTCGTTTCTCTAATGGAATTGCACTCTGAAAGGAAGTCGGATGTTTTAATTTAGGCAAGCAGTTTATTTCTGCAGGAAGATGAGCAGGCAGTCTTGATGGCTTTATAAATTGAAAAGAATATCCATTACACGTAAGCGTCATGATTGCATTTCTGAATAACAGTGTGCTTTGTTCGAAAATGCCTGAACTGAGGTTCTTTGCCACGGCACTGCTCACGTGAAAGACTCCGCAAAACTCCATTTCGATGACGCCGCTCAGAACGAACAGCCTCAGGGGTGGAGTACCTTCGTCCACCCTTGTCCTGGAGTCTATGGAAGCGTTACTCGTGTCCGTAGTCTATCTTTAAGCTACACGTGCCCCCTGGTTAGTGCTAAATGAGTAACAATGGTGCAGCCCTTGCTGATGGCATAACGATGAACTGTCTCTGTATTTCCAGCGGCATTATATAAAAAGAAAAATTTTTTTTTCACACGCCGAACGCTTGTCAAGGTTCGACTTAACTTGATCAAGTATTTCACATTTACAATGGGGTCTGATGGCAGAGTGGCTGGCGCTCTGGCGCTTGTTACCACAGGTTTCGGGTTCGACTCCCGGCAGTGCCATGGATGTTTGTAGTGATTCGGAATCCACTTTAAACTGTAGGTCCCGGTCTGTTTAGCCTAAAGTGTGACCAAGATGACCGTAGAGCGACAAAACCAAACCATTCACATTTAATAATTTTCGGAACACCCCTAACGTTCAAATACACGCGAGTTAATTCGTGCGCATACTATTTATTAATCCTGTACTCAAATTAGTATTTTGGTTTCACTTCCTCGACTCTACGGAAGTTTCGAAGCCATTCAGCTTCCTTTGTCTCGGTCCGACTTGACTTGATCAAGTGTATCTCATATTTAAATCTTTTCGGAAAACTCTAATCATAACGTTCGAAGCACCATGAATTAATTAGTAATAAAATTATTAACAAATCTTGGACTCAAACTAGTATCTTGGCTTGACATGACTTGAACAGTTGCTTTGAGATGTCGGCTCGCACCAACTGCTTTATCTCAATTTATCCAACAGTTATGCAAATAAAACGATAAATCGTAGTCAAACAACTAAAGGCCCAAATTTCGTTCATTCGCGTTAGTACACGTTCATATTTGACAGATCGGGGCCTGATGGCCGAGAGGATAGCGCTCTGGCGCTTGGTGCCACAGGTTTTGGGTTCGAGTCCCAGTGGTGCCATGAATGTTTGTAGTGGTTTGGAATCCCCTTTAAACCGTAGGTCCCGGTCTAACAGGATCGTAGAGCGTAGCCGGGGGTAGCGTTACTCGCGTCCATAGCCTACCTTCAAGCTACACGTGCCCCTCGCTAGTGCTAAAGGAGTAACAGAGGTGCAGCCCTTGCTTATAGTATAACGAGTAACTGTCTTTGTATTTCCGTTATCAGCTGCATTAGATAAAAAATATATATATTTGACAGACCCCTACGCCGAGTCTTGAACATGATTTGGAATAAAATGACATAAAGGACGGTATCAAAGTCCGAGAAAAACGTTGTCGCATTTCGTAAACACGATCCACTATCATGGATAGAATTATATATATATACCAACTGTCATCCGACAGATGTTGTTGTGACTACTCCTCAGTGGTCTGCAGTGCGGGACGGACAACCCATGAGTGATCTGCTCATGGATAGAGGGAAAGGGGGCAGCTTCTGTTGTGATGGAGCACCCGTAGGTAGAAGTCTGACTTGGCACCCTGATGCTCTTTACAGTCAAATGAGCCTGGGATCTACGGCTTAAAGTGGATTCCGAACCACTACAGACATCCATAGCCCCGCCAGGACTCGAAATCCGACAGATGGTTATTAAGTAAGTACCCTTTCAGTACAAAAACAAATAAAGACAAGTTTACACTTGCAAGAAAGCCTGGACACATAGTCCACTTTGCTACGAAACTTCAACCTATGTTAAGACACTTATTATATCGTGTGACCAGTCTTATAGAAGCCTACCGTCTGATTTCTTTATCACTTCAAAACATCCGATCGAACACCTCCATTGATGGCTACCTACTATTCTTTTTGTGCATAAGAACAATGGTTTGGAGTGAAGTCGGGGCTGCACGGGTGGTTCAGCGCTTTTGAAAGCCAGCGTGATCAAAGCTGCCGATAGGGCCAGTGCTCAATCACAATTACATGGCGGACATTTCGTGAAACTCGATAAAAATCATTAGCTATTGATGAAATCGTGTAGCGATTGTTTCCTGGAATTCTTTCGTCGACTTTCTGCACCGGGTCATCGCCCATGACGGATGGTCAGCCAATTTGTTTCTCATCATGCACGTTCGAAGGGCCAACTTTGAGTGCCACGCATCATTTTTCAATCCCTTCCATTATCTCACACTCTCCCTATATATATCTTGTTCACATTTTCAATCGTTCATGAAATACTTTTGATTCATCCACTCAACTTCAAATACATTTTTTTCCTTGAACTTGTAGTGGATGACACTGGATGTTAATGCAGTTTTTTCAAATATTAAATCAGTAATTAAATTTAATTCATTAATTTCAGTTTTTTAGATGTAAGTTGCATGTATCTACCCATAGACGGCGCCGAATAAACTTAAAACAATGAATGTAAATTATTTATAAAGGACTTCCTGCAATATAGCGGAAAAAAAAAGTAAGAATTGACATAATTTTTTTTTTTTTATTACTTGTTTTTGTTTGACATCGCTCATAACCCCCCCCTTTTTTTTTCCCCTTATACCTCACTATTTTGAAGATGAATTTCGGCCACTTTCATCTATACGCGACTATCTTCATTATTTGAGATGAATTTCGACGTATTTTGTAATCGGCTGGATTTCAATCGTCCGAGCCACTTCAAATACAAATCAAATACGAAGTGACGCGAACGGGCGCTTCCGAAATGGCGTCCGTGAATCGCCAATAGATGAAAATATTCAGCGCGCATGTGCGGAACGAGGATCTCAACGCTGTAACGAACACATTTTAAAAAACGGCCAATCACTCAAAAACACGCCTCTTATTATATAAAAATGAGGTTTTTTTTATTTATTAACGGTCAGCACTTTTGTTATTATTATTGTTCGAGAATTTCGGGTATTTTTATTTTGCGACTATGGAAAAGGTAGCAGTTTCATTACATTCCTTGGAGTACCCCGAAGGAACGTGTCACACATCACAAACATTGTACCCGCATAAAGCCCTCACACATTTTTTCGAACTAACACCCTAAGGCCAGCGTCTGAGACTCCTCTAGACCAGGGGTCTCCAAACTTTCCAGCCTCAGGCCATACTGTTTACTCCAGTAAGTACCAAGGGCCAAAACTGTTTTCATTTTTCTGCCATTATCTATAATTTCTAGACTATTCCGTTCCTGGGGATTTTCAGGATAAAAAATCATTTGTTTGATTCAGGATATATACATTCCAAACATCGATATACATACATATGCGATACTCTTTACCCCAAGAGAACTACCGAGGGAAACCGCGGGATGTTCACTAGTATATAATGTTAGTGGGATTCATTTCAATTACTTGTTAGTTGTTATGCTTAAGTTAAATCTTCTGCGTATGATGCTTGTCATTAAGCTTTACCTATCAAGTCAATAGTACCGAGTTATTATCATTCTGTGTTTTTATCCAACTTATTACAGCAACAATAAGCTATTCGCTGTCGCAGGCCGGATGGATGACACTGACGGGTCAGATTTGGCCCGCGGGCCGTAGTTTGGAGACCCTGGTCTGAACGAACAGAAGCACATTCACGCGGACAGATCTAAAGCGTCCATCCCGCCATGTTGCCAATTGGCTAGCGCTCTGGCCTTTGATACCAGAGGCTCCAGGTTTGAATCCTTTCTGTAACATGGATGTTTGTTAGCGGTTCGGACTTAAATTTCCAAACTTCTGTAGACCCCGGTCTGTTTAGCCCTCGTGTGCAATATGACCGTAGAGCCAGAAACCAAACCGCCATACACACGCAAGATTTCCGTTCAGCATCGGGTATCGGAATAAGCACCCTTGGTTCAGAAACCTAACAGGCCATCCATCGCGTCGCTCCGACCAACATGCTCACGACAAAATAATTATAGAAAGCTGATTACACAAAGGCTCATAGCAAAATAATTATAGAAGGGTAAATTTTAATGTATGATAATAAAAACGAAAGCCAAGCTCAAATCATTGGGAAAAAATTATACTGTGTGGCTATTTCTTTCTTTTTCGGAAAGTTTGCATTGTATTTTATTTTGAATCAAAATAACTTGAAAGCAATAAGAGATAAGAAATAGAAAAAGATATCACAACTATGTCAGTGACTGCTCTTGGCTAAACGATTGTATGAATTCGTTGTTGTATTGTATGAATTCGAACTCTTTTAATTCTCGCTATTTTTTCCAAAATCGAAGAAATATTACATTTTAATTACACCAAATATGCCTTCTGAGTATTAATTAGACCTATAAATTCTGATTAAAGCAACTATAGTTCACGAGAAATACTACCAACTTTGGCTACTTATTGAGCCTTCTGCGAATGACAGCCAATTCAATCTGTTCCTAAAGATGTCATGTCAAAAGACGATAAAAATGTCTACGATGGTGAAATCTCTATCATTAGAAGACAAATGCTAAAGGAAACCCTGCAGTTGATTACGAACCCAAAAGCAATCCAAGGTAAAAGTAAAAAGGATTAACACATTTATAAATGAGGTGCATGATGGTGTGTGAGGACGCTTTTAAAAACGTGACGGTAGTCTGCCGGGTCTGAGATCCATGGACATGTTTTTTTTTAAATTTCTATTTTTGTATCCTGATGTTGTAGTTAGGAAAAGTAAGCTTTGTTTATGTGCTTAACATAACACGTATTTATTCTCCGATCAATACAAGAGAATTTTTTAAATGTTAATTTAAGTAATGCTATTGAATAGTTGTCTTTCTTTCCCACAATTGTCCTACAGATGTCTACTGAACAAGAAAAATCCACTTGTCTGTTCATGATCCTCATTTCAGCACCTTCTAATATGCATTCCAACAGCGTAACTTCATATTAAAAATGTTTCATATTATTTAAATTAAGTTTTCATATTGCCGACCTAAAGGGGTCTCTTGTGAGCTGCCTTCCTTCATGGGAGCGTCCACACCTCGGCGATATTCTGCAGAAATAATAAATAATAATAATTCACCGTGTTGTGTCTGCCATTGTTTCAACTTTAAAACAAAAAAAGCGCGGCGTCGAGGTGAAGGTCAATGTCCAGATTGACGGAGAGTGGACAATGAATTGATCTGCTGTTCATGCCAAGGGTCATTGCATTCTGTGAGAAGGGGTCACGGAGGTTTTGGGCAGAACTGCGGTTGCAATTTTTGAGCCCTTATTTGCAGGATAAAAACAGATTTTGTTTATTCTCGTCCTTTGAATAAGTTCCTTGTTTTGATTTGAAGATATCATGATAAAATGATCAACACCCAACTTAGTTCTCAAATGTAAGTGAATTTTGCCAGTTTTTGGATATTTCATTTTTGCCTCATTGGGATCTGATGGCCGAGTGGATCACAGGTGTCTGATTAGGAGTCCCCGACGGTGCCATGGATGTTTGTAGTGGTTCGGAATCCACTTTAAATTATGGGTCCCGGTCTGTTAAGCCCCGATGCGCAGAAGATGACCGTCGAGCGACAAACCAAACCAGGTGCAAGGCTAACAACCCTATCCCGTAAAACGAAAAATGGTCATGTTTAGAAATTTGAAAACAGAACGGATCTCATCTTGGATACTAGACTTCGGATGGGTCTGGTCGGAGGAAGATGGCCGAGACAAGTCTTGGCTGGCAACCGGCTGTAGTGCTTGAGAAGATGTTTATTGGGAATTTGCAGGATGTAAAATGCAATTACTTTAATATTAAAATTTAACTATTTACTATAACAATTATTAAATATAACTATATTCATTTTTTATTTTTAAATCCGAATTACAAAGTATTGGCTATGATTGTTTTTCTTAACTATACGAAAATTAAAATTCACCATGCGTTTTATAAGGAAATTACGAGATGAATCACAGTTTAAATGTTGTTTTGCATAGGCAAAGAAATTCATTTATCTTTAGTGAGCATCTGCTATCATGGATTCAGAAACTGAACAAGGAAGAGCAATATTTCATTTAAAGCTAAAAAGCAACAGTGGTATTTAAAATATTTTTATAACGCATATGAGAGCTACTCGTGCTATTAACACAACCCAAAGCTTTTCATCCATACATTGCACTGTGATCCCATGATTAATGTGAAAGTGTTGTGGATGAATCCAGGAATTGTCGCCCTTTACAATTTTGAATTGAGGATAAAATTTTGTTGGTAATAAAATGAAAATTGCCATAGTAGATTTCGAAGGAAATGCTATGTTTAAAAATGTATGAAAAAATTATGTGAAAATGTATTAAAAATTTACTATGAAAGGAAAAGTTTGCGTTTTCTTTCTTCCGCATTCATTGCAGAGTAATAAGAAGATCGAATTACTACATATCCGTCTGCCTCCTGGCAGATTTCGAGACAGAAGATGCCTTCTTTTTTACGGGTTAAGGTTGTTAGCACTACGCCCAACGCTCTATAGTCATATGAGACCGGGATCTACGCTTTTTAAAGTGGATTCCGAACTACTACAAACATCCATAACACCGCCGGGACAAAAATCTGAGATCTGTGGCACCGAGAGTCAGAGAGTCATGTATGTGCGTATGTATACAATGTATACTATGTATATGCGAGAACAAATGCATGTTGAAATAGCAGATGATAAAAATGTTAAATGCATGCATTTCGGGATTCTAACGTAGAAGGGATCCCCAAAGTCTCTTTTTAAGCGTGTAAAATCGAAAAGCTCCATCATAGTTTCATGCCTCACATTGCTGAAATTCATAACAATTGTGTCGCGAAAGAAGTTCATATAATAGAGGATTTAAAGTCTGTGTATAAACAATTAAAAGTAAACAAGAACTTTATAGAAATGCAGAGTTAGTTTAAAAATGCCATACAAAGCACCCCACGTTTTTAGAACTGTGACATTCATTTTCTTGTCAGTCATTTTATTCTTATGTTAACAATTATTTTTCACTTTTTGGTTTGATTCACTCTAAAGGCGTATTTTTTAGTTTTTTAAACTATAATGTCTAAATGAGGTCCCGGTACGGAGGAATGGAACTATAGTTCTTACAATAATTTAATTGTGAATAAAACAAAGGCTAAATGCGAATAGGTCGAGCCAGCCAGGATTCAAACAGGAAATCTCCTGATCCGCAGTCAGGCGCGTTATCCGTTGTGCCACTGTCCGACGTAGGTTTGAATGTCTTTCATTCTATATGGGTTAAATTGCTCTTCATAAGTTAAAATAAAATCACTCATCCTGGCGATCCTAATCATGATGAGATAATAAACTTATCAAAATATTTTAGTGTCCTCGGTCGTTGATAAGTCTACAACGTTTAAATTAAATCGGATCGCTTGAAGTAGGGCAAAATCGAGCCCAAAGAGTTAGTTACAAACAAACAAATAAGCATACAGGTGAAACTAATAAAAGCGTATGAAAAATGCAGCGGATTGGGTTGTCTGGGTTGCGCATCCAATTCTAGATTCGGAAGGGCATAAGAAGGGCCTTGGAATAAAACTTTCCAAAATGAATTATTTTTTATAGTTAAAGATAAAAGCAATGAAAACCTGTTATGCAGTCAATCCGTACATAGCACCAAGTTCATTTTCAATCCTGTGCAGCATTCAACTATGGAATACTAATAAAAAGCAGTTTTTTTTTTTTTTTGTATCCTAAATGAAATGCAAATGGAAGTGTGGAATGGATGGAAGCACTTAATAAAGAAAGGAAGATAAAAGGCCTTTATCAGCAAAGATCAAAACATCGACCTCTGTTGCTTACAACTTCGCTGCTCTCAAAAAGTTAGGGTACAACCTGTTTTAAGATACTCACCATTAAGAGGATAAAAATAAAGGTAAACTATGGTTTATGCGAAAGATCTTAAGAAACATTCGTTAAATCAAATAAAAAGATTATATCAACTGCTATTTTTCGTTTGAAGAAGTGGCCTCTTTCACAGAAGTCAGATATAGCTATAAATGTGACCTTTTGAAATTTATGTAAGAAATAAATTGATAATAAATGTTTCTTGAACATCCATTGTTGGTGATGGCCAAAAGAAATAAATCTTCCTATTCAGTTTGGTTCGTCGCTCTATTGTCATCTTGTACACACTTTAGGCTAAACAGACCGGGACCTACAGTTTAAAGTGGATTCCGAACCACTCACAAACAACCATGCCCCACCAGGATTCGAACCTCAAGCCTATGGAACCAAGTGGCAGAGCGCTAGCCACCAGGTTGCCAAGTTTTCTGTTCTTACTGATAGAACAGTTTCTATATTGAATGGTGGATACTGATAGAGCAGTTTCTATATTCTTCTTTCATTGCGGATCCATGACAGATTTTTATAAAACCCAGTGCTGAGAAAAGTATCTGAAAACATATTTTGGTTGTTGGTAAAACAGTAACTGTCCAGGATACAGCTGAATTATCTACTTCAATTCATTTCCATAATTTTTGTAAAATTAAAATTATTTTCTAAAAGAGTTGAAAATCGCATCTTTTAAACTGATTAAAAAATAATTAAAATTAAGGCTGAGGGTTGGACAGGTCTGTAGGATAAGAGTTATGCACATATATCTATAATTTTAAAAGCTATGTAGTATCATTTTATATCTATTAAACTTTGAAAAAATAGTAGAATATACGGGCTATATAAGAAGATGCTATAAAAAAGTTATAAGATTTCCTATATTGTTCTATAAGTTATCACCAGGGGAGAAATAAAAGATTGACGTTACAGATGTATTAAATTTAATGTACTAATCATCCTTTTCTGCAACCAGGATACAGAGCAGTATTGCGTTTTCCACTTAACACCATAACAGTACAACAGCCAAATAGGCACCGCCGGGACTTCCTATTTTAGAGCGAAAGGGCGAAGAGAAATGGGTTTTTGGCAATCCAGACGAACTGATGTGCTTTGCAGTGTGGACCGAAAACTGGAGATCACTTTCTGATTCTACGGTGTGAATACAAAATGATACTTTGCTTCAAAAAGGGAAGAAAATTTTTGTAGCAACAGAGATGATGATAGCTGCAATTGCGGTGTGAAGTCTGTATGCAACACTAGTTATCTGTCTGAACACTTTTGTTGTCGATCTCGCACCATTGCGTGATGTGGCGTCAACGCTAAAAGTTAATCACGCAGCCAGCGTGGTTAAGAATAATGTTTCAGTGGTCAGTCACTAGCACTGAATCATTTGCGCGGGAAGAGCTGCTCCTGCAACATTTATTCCGTATTTTTCCATTTTTAGCTTTATTAGTTATTAAAAAAAATATTGTCATATGAGTTGTTGAGACGATGGTTTTGCAAGGATTTCAAGCCCTCAAAAAATAAGAAAGGAACCTAATAAGGTTCTAACAGATGATGAAATGGCAAATCTCTGGCTGAGCTTTATTAAAAAAAAAATATTGTCATATGAGTTGTAGAGACGATAGTTCTGCAGGGATTTCACGCCCTCCACCCCCCAAATAAGAAGGAAACCTAACAAGGCTCTAACAGATGATGAAATGGCAAATCTATTGGCTGAGCTTTTGGATGAGTGATGTGAGTGAGGACAGCGATGATTGAATTCATTCCTCACCAAGGAATGCAGTCATATTGCTACTAACTAATACTAATTCAATTCATGAATATTAAATATTTGTTAGTGATAAAGTGTCATAAAATATTGTATTTTTGTCACTTATTTTCATTATTTTTGTTTCATTTTTTTGCAGATTACGGGCCAGCATGTAATGTGGCATTTAAGAAAAACAATTTATCTCGTGTCTATTAAGCGCTGGCCCACATATTACTCAATAAGCAGTATGATACACATAATCATGTTTTATGACCACTTTTCAATCCTATTCGCTCTAAAATGTAAGTCGCCTTCTGTGAAAAATATATTTCTATATCGGGGCAATAATCATCAATGCATCCTTATGGGACTTGCAGTGAAAGTATTAACGTATTTCAGAAAAGTACTCGATTGCATAGGGCAAAAAATGCCGATGCCACCTGAACTAGACAGTAGTGGAGGAGGTCTGCTGATTGCTACGTATTCTGATTTATAAAAAATAAGGTAACAAATGCAAATAATTTTACGTTAATAAAAGATACAATTATAAAGGAGGTGTAATCATGATTTAGATTGGAGTCTCTCTGTGTGGTCGCCCTGATTTCATGTGTACCGTGGAGGAGCTCTGATAACTGAAAGATGCCTAGACGAATACCTTGATGCATACTATTACTACACCCCACAACTGTCCTAGAGCTGAGTCGTCCTTTTACGGTTTGGGAATGATGTGGTCTCTGTGACGCTCTATAGTCATATGAGACAGGGAACTACGGTTTAAAGTGGATTTCGAACCACTACAATCCCTACATCCATATGAGATGTAGGGATATATAGTGTTGACATATATAGCCCTACAGTCATATGAGACCATATAGCTCTACAGTCATATGAGACCGGGACCTACGATTTAAAGTGGACCCTACATCCATGGCCCCACCGGGACTCGAACCCTAAACCTGTAGTACCCAGCTGCAGAGTGGTAGCCACTCCGGCCATCAGGCCGCAACCTTTATGTATACTACTACTACACCACACCACATCACTGTGCCTAGAGCTGAGGTGCCCTTTACAGTTTGGAAATGCTGTGGGTGAGAAGAAGTCTGATTGGGCTGTGTGACACTCTAGAGTCATACGAGACCGGGATCCACGACTTAAAGAGGATTCGAAACTACTACAAACATCCATGGCGCCGTCGGGATTCGAGCCCGAAACCTGCGGTACCGAGGGCCAGAGCGCTAGCCACGCGGCCATAACCTTGATGTATATTGGTGGCATATGGGATAACTTCATTGAAATGGATGGCAATGCTGTACCTCACGAAGCCCGACATAAATCTTGGGGATCGAAGTGCGGCCAGTTCTATTCTCCCCTCCCCCAGCTCTATTCTCCCATAGATCACCTCGAAGACAGATGGTTACTCTTCTCCAGGATCTTTAAACGAGCTGGAACAAGGACAACTATTTAAATACATCACAATCAGCATAATTCCCGACGACTTCCAGTATGATGATTTCCTTATTAAAACACATTAATTTAATTATTTTTTGTAAGTATTCCCTTGTTTTCATTTTCTCCCAAAAATGAACTTTTATAAAAAAATGTAATTTGTGCAAGATATCAAAAATAATATAAGATACAATAATTAACTATGTAACGAATAGTTCATCAGTTTTTTATATTTTTAGTGTATTCATAAATTAAACACAGCAACGGGTTATAAAAACAGGTTTCATTTGATTAAGATGGAGTTTTTTTTTTTTTTTTTTTTTTTTATTGTCACAGAAACAAAAAAAAGTTTAGTAAAAAATAAATAAAGAGAATCACTCACGTTGTCTTGATGCTATTTTCTCCCAGAGTGTCTTCGGTTTAGCGCGGCACAGCTGCGAAAAACATCGTCCATTCTCAAATCTAAGGAAATAATTTACAAATATTAATTAAAATGTAACTATTGTACAAAATGTAAATTTTTGTACATACACTCAAGAGCAAAACATTATGACCACCTGTCAATAACGAGTTGGCCCACCTTTGGCGCGCAATGCGGCTTCAACCCGCCTTGGCATGGATGCCACAAGACCTTGATAGATGGCCGGAGACAGGTGTACCAGATGTTTAAGCAACGGTCACGCAAATCCGAGATATTGCGAATTGGTAGTCTTTGAACTCTGAGCTGCTGTCCCAGAACATCCCAAATGTGTTCTATCGGATTGCGATCCGGTGAATTAGGCGGCCAGGACATTAACAGGAATTCAGGTTCATGTTCCTGGAACCACTCCAACACAATTTTAGCCTTGTGACAAGGGGGCGTTGTCCTGTTGGAACATTCAATTTCAGCTGGAAAAACAGAGGCCATGTAAGTGGTCCTGATGTTCAGATACCCTGTAGCATTCACGGTTTGCTCTACCACAACCACGGGTCCCAGAGACGAACAAGAGAACGTCCCCCAAAGCATAATACCGCCACCACCGGCCTGTGTATGACCTACTGTACATTGAGGGAGCAACAGTTCGCCTGGAAGACGGCGTATCCTGACACGGCCATCGATCGTGATGAATGACCAACCGTGATTCATCTGACCAGGCAACTCTCCCCACTGATCCATAGACTAATTACGATGTTCCCGGCCCGGCCCGGCGCGGTTGGCGATGACGCTTGGTCAGCAAAGGCACGAGTGGGACGTTTGTTTAATGTTTTGTCATAATGTTTTGGCTCTTGAGTGTATATAGATATATGCAACTTAAATCCAAAAAAACTAAAATGAATTAATTAAATTTAATTACTGAATTAATATTTGAAAAAGCTGCATTAACATCCTGTGTCATCCACTACAAGTTCAAGATAAAATGTATTTGAACTGGAGTGGATGAATCAAAAATATTTCATTAACGATTGAAAATTTGAACAAGATATATATAGCCAGAGTGTGACCTAATAGTAGGAATTGAAAAAATGTACATTCTAAAAATCATTAACATTTTCTTCCTCGTAGTTCAATTTGCGTTAGATAGAAGCACTGAAATGTTGATTAATTTATTGATTTACTCTTTATTTGTCATACATTTTTATGTCTCATTACAGGATCAGTTTCACAATTGCTAGTTTAAATTTAATTTAAATTGTGAAATTGTCTGCAACAGTTTCAGAAACAATGCTATAGAATGTCACATGAAACCTACCCGATGAAACATGGCTAAACAGACCGGGACCTATAGTTTAAAGTGGATTCCGAACCACACACAAACATCCATGCCACTGCCAGTATTCGAACCTGGAACCTGTGGTACCAGCAAATCTTTTAGTAATCATAGTTTCTGCGTTATTATCCTTTCAAATCAGAGGTTTCATGTGGATATCCTGTATAATAGCGGTAATGTGGTTCATTAAATACTCGTACAGTCGTACTCTTTTTCACACTTTATATTTTTTTCAACTCGCTAAAAATTAGCTTGAGAAGAAAGAACATTATTGCGATCATCTAAATTGAGGATCCTTTAAGATTCTTCAGAACCAGAAGACAGATTTATTAAATTCTGTTAAAATGTTTTCCCATGCCGAAATTAATATTTTTATAAGTAAAGAAAAAAAAAATTATATAAATTAAAAAAAAAAATGTAAGAAAGGAAAAAAAAACAAAAACAAAAAACGCATTTGTTTCAAGTTTATTACATCGTTTTCCTTTGAAGAACGAGGTGTTCAGTAAAAATCCGAATCCAACAGCTCTCTGCGCCAAAAGAAAGGGATAAACAAGTAACAAAAAAAAATTTTTTTAAGTCAAAGATTCCTACTTTTTTTTCACTCTATTGCAGACAGTCCTTTATAAATAATTTTCATTCCTTTTTTTTTTAAGTCTATCTGGCGCCCTCTATGGGTAGATATATGCAACTTAAATCTAAAAAAAAACTAAAATGAATCAATTCAATTTAAAGAATGAATGAATATCTGATAAAACTGTATTCACATCCAGTGTCATCGACTACAAGTTAAAAAAAATGTATTTGGACTTGAGTGGATGAATAAAAAGCGTTTTATGAACGATTGAAAATGTGAACAAGATATATAGAGGGATAGTGTACATTTCTACTTACCGGGAGAAGTACATTTTCTATAATAAAAAAAAATTATAGTTAAAAAAAAATAAAAAACGCGCTTTTAGAGTGAATCAAACTAAAAAGTAACAAATAATTGTTAGCATAAGAATGAAATGACTGACGCGAAAATGAATGCCACTGTTCTAAAGCGCGGGTGCTTTGTATGACATTTTTAAACTAACTCTGCATTTCGGAATGAAACGAGTGAAAAATTAGAACGATTGATATCGAGTACCCCACGCTTTTAGAACAGTGGTATTCATTTTCTCGTCAGTCATTTCATTCTTATGCTAACAATTATTTGTTACTTTTTAGTTTAATTCACTCTAAAAGCGCTTTTACTTTTTTAAACTATAATTTTTTACTTTACTTTGATAACTCTAAAAGCATGTTTTAAACTATAATATTTAAATGAGGTCCCGGTACGGAGGATTGGAACTATACTTCTTACAATAATTGTTAACAAAACAGAGTGTGAATAAAACAAAGGCTAGGCTAAATGCGAATAGGTCGAGTTAGCCAGGATTCGAACAGGGAATCTTCCGATCCGTAGTCAGGCGCGTTATCCGTTATGCCACGTAGATTTGGATGTCTCATCTACTTTCATTCTACATGGATTAAATTGCTATTCATAAGTTAAAATAAAATCACTCATCCTGGCGATCCTAATCATGATGAGATAATAAACTTATCTAACTATTTTAGTGTCGTCGGTCCTTGATAAGTCTACAACGTTTACATTAAATCGGATCGCTTAAAGTAGGGCAAAATCGAGCAAAAGAGTCAGTTACAAACAAACATACAGGTGAAACTAATAAAAGCGTATTAAAAACAACAACATGGAAGGACATTTGGCGATGATTTCCATCATTATGAGCATCCATCAAATTTTGAGACTCCTTGCTGGAAGGGGGAAAGGGGAGTTTCGGAATATGGGTCAAGAGACGGCGCCGAAGAGAACGGCCTTCAAGGTCGTTCGGACAGCCGATGGCAGGTCAGTGTCTGTGAACTCTGCGAAAGAAAAATACGAAACGTCTTCGTTGTACCACGGACAGAAAGGGTTTCATAAAAAACAACGATTGCGAAACGCGGAAGAGGCAGCCGGGGTGATCTCCCGCAATTACCGGGTTAATTGACGAGCGACCTCTGACCCACGAACTCTCTTATTTTCCCCTCTTGCAAATTATCACCCATAAAACATGAACGCGAAAAGTTTTCAATTCTCAATATTAGTTCACACACTCCCTATATATACCTTGTTCAAATTTCCAATCGTTCATAAAACACTTTTATTCGTCCACTCAAGTTCAAGTACATTTCTTTTTGAATTTGTAGTGGATGACACTGGATGTGAATACGATTTTTTGAAATATTGATTCAATAATTAAATTTAATTCATTCATTCTAGTTTCTTTTAGATGTAAGTTGCATGTATCTATCCATAGATGGCGCCAGATAAACAAAAAAGGAATGAAAATTATTTACAAAGGACTTTCTGCAATAGAGTGAAAAAACAGTAGGAACTGACATTAATTTTTTTTTTTCATTACTTGTTTTTGATTATGAAAACATCTGTAAAATCGGTTTCTTGAGGGTGGGCTCAATGCATCAAGCTTTAATGTCCAAAATAGTATTAACAACTTCAAAACTGTACATTGCAAAATCTAAATATATATCACAGTATGCAGAGATGCAATTTGAAAGATTTTTGCTGGAACAGACGAGCCATGCAGCGAGTATTTTATCTCATTGTCGTATATTAAGTTAGATATTGCCGAAACTTTTCAAATGAGGCATTTTTCAAAGGCATATTTCAAGGGTTGGCATTGAATTTGGCGACGCTCGCTCAGTTCAAGTTAATGTATCTCGGAATCAAGACATGTTACTGAAGTGATCCAATGGTCACTTGAAAGGTTTCAGCTAGAACAGAGGTGGCCAACTCAAAGGGGCTTGTCTCTGAGCCACTTTGGAATTGCATCCTTACTCCACGGGCAGCATAGAAAATTATATGTCCCCCTATTAGATTTAGACCCACTATAGACATTTTTTGGGAGTGAAAACTGAAATATGATGAGCTATTATTAATGTGCTTATTATTATTCTTACATGTAAACATAGATAATGTAATAATAAAGATACTAAACTCACATTGTAAAGGAATATATAACATTAAAAATAAAAAAAATGAAATATAAAAAAAATATAAATATAAACGAAATCATTAAAAAATATTTATTTTACTAGAGCGATATGTGTTTCTCTACTGTTTCACTTAGCTTTTGCAAATCGATCTCCATTTGGGTATTGGCACACCATAATGAGTGTTGCAGGTGAGCGTCCGTTATGTTTGAGCGTGTTTTGTGTTGGGTCCATTTCATTTTCGGAAAAAACCATTCGCAGGTGTCAAAAGCGCTAACAATTTGAACTAAGAGTCTGGTTTGCTCTGCTATCAACAATCAACTGTGCGTATCTAGGGATCGTCACTCAGGCCTCTAAAAGTGAAACATTGAACCTGTTATATTAGATGTTCCAACATGTGCCTACCTCATTAGTTCGCAGAATATAGTTTAATTATTTTGTGAACTCATAAATAAAACAGGCAATATATGTCTTATATACGCAAGAATATTATTTTAAAATCAAAGTTAATTTTTTCTCATCATTTCGACAGTTCATTTTTGAATAGGTGGATGCACACGTGTATTTGTTAATACATTGTTTTTCACTACTTTGGCCACTATAAAATATGTATATTTTGTAAAAGTGTGATAAATGATTGACTCTATTTTCAGTGCATGATGAAAGTCTTTCGCAATTCAATTTAATGATTAAAATAAGAAAATTATCATTACACCCCAAAAAAATAATAATAAAGGAACGCTTCAATGAAAATGAATAACAGCGGATTGCAAAACGAGATTAAATTATTTGTTTAGCTTTGTTCTTCAATTCCTGTTTTCACTTTTTTTTTTTTTCTTCAGGTCATTTTCAGTTCAGTTGGTAATTTTCGATTACTTACAGATTTCATAGAAACAGACTTCTTTGCTTCCATCGATTGAGGTGCAAAATTTCTACAAATAACTTCAGTGAAAGATAATATGGAATGTGAACTTAACCACACATATATTTTTATGTTAATTCTGCGGTTTTAATTTCTCCGAAGCCTGGGGACATCTTTATCAGGGTTTATGGCCAAAAAATGTATAACACCAAATCTTTTTTTATTATTTCATTACGTTTCACGTTGAACTGCATGCAAAAGGGCCTCTTGTGGATTATGGAGACAGTTAAAAGTAATAAAAACTAAATAAAGTGGTTCCTGAAATTCTATCCATCCTATCAAAATTGGCATCATGTTGATTCCTTCCAACATTTGGCTTCATTAACATTGTTTTACAATGTACGTTATTGATTAATCTATGTTTTATTTTTTCAATTCCTTCTATTAGCTCACACTCTCCCTATATATATCTTGTTCACATTTTCAATCGTTCATAAGACACTTTCTATTGATCCACTCATATTCAAATACATTTTTTTTTTGAACTCGTAGTGGATGACATATTAACATTGTTTTACAATGTACGTTATTGATCAATCTATGTTTTATTTTTTTTCAATTCCTTCTATTAGCTCACACTCTCCCTATATATCTTGTTCACATTTTCAATCGTTCATAAAACACTTTCTATTCATACTCACATTCAAATACATTTTTTTTTTTTTTTTGAACTCGTAGTGGATGACACTGGATGTTAATGCAGTTTTTTTTTTCAAATATTCATTCATTCATTAAATTTAATTAATTAATTTGAGTTTGTTTCAGATTTAAGTTGCCCATAGAGGGATGAATGAAAATTATTTATAAAGGACTTCTTGCAATAAAGTGAAAAAATAGTAGGAATTGGCTTTAATTTTTTTATATATATTACTTATTCTAATGCAGCTGGCAAATACTTACAGTTCATCTTTATGCCATAAGCAAGGGCTGCACTTACGTTACTCACTTAGTAATAGTGACGACTCGTAATAGTAACCGACGTTACTCGCTTAGTGTCCCAGGGGACACGTGTAGTTTGAAGATAAGCTACGGAAGCGCAGTAACTATGCCCCCGCAACGATCTATGATCCTATTAGACCGGGACCTACGGTTTAAAGTTGATTTCGAAACGCTACAAACATTCATAGCACCCCCGGGACTCGAACTCGAACTGGCCACTCGGCCATCAAACTCCTTAAGCAATCGATCTAAAACTCAACATTTTTCATTGAATAGTTTTGCTGAAGGGTAGAAATTAAAATTACTAAAATTGTTGACTCAGAAAGGATAATTATTTTAAAAGCCCCGGTGAAACAGAATGAAACCACTCTATTGCAACAAAATGATAGCATGTATTTTTGATAATTAATTTTTTTTTCTTCTGATTAAATTTGAATTCTTTAGAACGGTTTGCTGCTTTAAATTGCAAGAATTCCTCTTCAATTTTTCATTCAAATATATGCAAAACAAATCTTTCAAAGCTGCGTTTTCATTACTGTCTTTTTATAGTAAACTTGAACCTATAATTGAATTATCGCCACATTCAATTCTGTTCTACTAGGGCCTGAATGGCCGAGTGTCTAACCATCGTTGCCACGGATGCTTGTAGCGGTTCGTAATCCACTTTAAGCCGTAGTCCCGGTCTAGCATGACTGTAAGAGCGTCACGGAGCCAAGTCAGACGTCTACCTACGGGTCTACCTCCATTACAACAAAGCTTCCCCCTTTCCCTCCATCCATGAGTAGATCACTCATAGGATGTCCGTCCAGAACTGCAGGACACTGACGATGAGTCACAACACACTACTCACATATTCTATTATATTATTTAAATTATGATGACAATAGACATACGTTTGTTTAGTTATAGCGATAGACATAAACGTTGTTATCAATAAGTCGAAAAAAAAAAAAAAAAAAAAAATTTAATTTTTTATAATTTGTGTTTGTAATTTATAATTATTAATTGTTTGTGCTATATATCTTAGTTTTATATGGAATTTCGACTTCAGATATTGTATTATTTACAGTGATCTAAAAGATTTACAAAGATCTAAAGAGATTTCATAAGCAATGATGCTTTATTTTGTTGAGCCCCCCACCGAAGACAAAACTATAACATGCACGCTTGTTTATTGTAACCACTGTGTAGTATTCACATAAACAATCCAAAAGGGGATCTAATTTGGATGTTTAGTGTGTCTAAGAAAACAAGTAATATAAAAAAAAAAGTAATATAATAAAAGTAATATAATAAAAATAGTAAGTAATATATAATATAGTCTAGTATAGTATATATAGTATAGTAATATATAATATAGTAAGTAATATAATAAAAATTTTTAAGTCAATTCCTTTTTTTTTCGCTCTATTGTGGAACGCTCTTTATAAATAATTTTCATTCATTTTTTTAAGTTTATCGGGCGGCATCTATGGGTAGATACATGCAACTTAAATCTAAAAAAAAACTAAAATGAATGAATTAAATTTAATTACTGAATTAATATTTGAAAAAGCTGTATTAACATCAAGTGTCATCCACTACAAGTTCACAAAAAATGCATGTTGAACTTGAGTGGATGAATAAAAAGTATTTTATGAACGATTGAAAATGTGAACAAGATATATATAGGGAGAGTGTGAGCTAATAGAAGGAATTGAATAAATGAATTAAATATCTTTGGAAAAATTTCTTTCGACATATTTAAGGATTTCTCACGATATAGTGGCTAAAAATCACAGCTTCAGATGAGATATATGTAGCTTGATGGTTGACGTATTCTTTTGGAGCTATTTAGCCCCTGGGGGCTCCATCTCCGATAGGACAGGGTAAATACAGTTGAAACATTGAAAATTGCCCAGAATATAATTATAAATATAATAAAAAATTAACTGGCAATCATAAACAAATAAAAATAGAAATTAAACAAAAATTTTGCGCGGACGTTTTAAATCATAATTGGGAACGTAAGAGTCCATCTCCTGGATTACAGTATTTTCATGATGAATAAGCGGGTCAAAAATTTAACAGAGATGTATTTAAGAAAATCTTTTTAAGGTTTTTCTTAAATACATCCGTGTTAAATTTTTTATATCAGCGTAAGCCAGGGCCGGATTTAGATGAAAAGAGGCCCTAAGCTATTCCACTTATGAGGCCCTTTCACGTCCCATTTTTAAGTTTGTACATTACATGAGATATAATAAAATACATCATTACTGTGATATATATATCAATATGTTAAATGAAACATGTTGTGATGGGTACTCATCTTTATAAAAATGTGGCATGGTTAATAAATAAAAAAAAAGTCGAGAACACTTATTTGGACATTTATTCTCAGCGCCCTATATAGTACTTGTAACAATAACTCATTAAACATAACACACAACATTTACAAAGAAACAAAATTCAAATAATAAAAAAATCTTACAAAGAATTCCGCGAAATGAAAATATTGTCACAAAAAAAAAAATATTCAATAGTTTATAAACACTTCATTGAAGTATTGAACTTACTGAACTCAAAAGGCGACAATCAAATGATCGTGTACGCAATCCTAAAATAAGAATATTTTCTAATAATATTAATACGTATTTCATATTATCGAAGTAATACGAATATAACCGAACGTCGGGATATCAAGAGGTCTGTTCCAATCTGCACTATATTTATGCAAGAACAAACCAGAGCTCAGTAGCATAAGGCACGTCAGTATTTGCCATAGCAATCAGTGAACGTATGAACTCTACTTTGGTGCAATCTAGTGTGTACAAACGAACAGACCCAGTGAGCCGAACGCGTTGATCTTAACCAATACATTTTTATGTTTGTTTATGAGGTATTATATGTGTAGAATTTCTCCTTATTTTCGATTCAGTGTTTACTGTTTTCGAATAGTTTATTTTATTTTTATTTTTTTTATTTCCAATGGTAGATTATGAACAGTTACAGCAAAAAAAGGAACAACGAAAAAAAAAAAAAAAAAAAAAAACATACAGCAACAACAAAATAACACAACAAAACATGCTGAAACAAAGTTCATGAATCTAACAATAATGGCAAGTTGCAGATCTTTTAGCCACTAAAAATTGTTACCAGGTGAATAGTGTAATTCTAATTTTGCTAATCATTTGAATGTAGGCCCCTCTTGATCTTGAGGCCCTAGGCTGAAGCCTAGTTAGCCTATAGGAAAATCCAGCCCTGCGCGTAGCTTATTACATCCATGCAGCTTATATTCTTCAGCGTAGATCAGGGATGGGCAAACTACGGCCCAATGGAAGGTTCTATCCGGCCCGCGGATAGAATTTAAATTTGCCGGTCGAGGCAAATTAAAAGAAATATATAGTAGTTGTTTCTAAATATGCCAAAGTTAGAGTTTTACAAATCATGATCGAAAGTAAGTTTCCCAAATTTAATATCTCATGCCCAGAAAATCAGTGCTATATTTGCTTCATCTTATATATGTGAACAAATGTTTTCAACCATGGACCTTAGAAAGAATTATTTCAGAAGTAGACTGACAGACGAGCATTGAGCCTCGTTCCTTAGAATCGGTTCATCTCCCTTCGAACCTCACTAGAAGGAACTTTTAAAAAATGAAATCGCAACTTCATTCATCTCATTAACATATTTAAATTGTAATACTTGTATAGTGTTTTTAAAATTTCAGAAAAATTTATCTTGGTCTGCCAAACTTGTTTTTTTTTTTTTTTTTTTTCAATTTTTGGCCCGCCACCAAAAAGTTTGCCCATCTCTGGTGTAGATATTCATAAACATTTAAGGGCCAGTGATACTTCCACGAATCCCGCCTGCGCAAGAGATGCAGCTCTCTTTCCGTCGGCCGGTGCGGTCCAATTAGGGAGGACAGGGTGCGCGGGAAGGGGGTAGGGGGAGGAGGGCCCTTTTGTTCGGGTGGCAACGGGTTAAGGGTGGGCATTGTGGCGAGCGAATTTCGGTCAAGGTCAAAAAACTGGTTAAATCATGTCAGAAATTGACCAGACGCCTCGACCGGGGTTCAACGATCCGGATGTGCTGGCGAGTGTTTGTCGTCGTCGCTCGGAAACTGGTTGTGGAGTTATGAATATGGAGAGAACAACTGAACGGTAATTAATGATTGGGAGTTCATTACTCCACCCCTCCTCGTGCCTCGCCACCTCACGCGGCCCCAGACGACTCATACGGATCCATCCTCTCCCGAATGGACACCGTCCATGGCGGGAAAAAAAAAAAAGAGACCCTACGCCCCACGCAGAGTTTGTTTTGGGTTGAGTCATGCTTCGTACAGCTGATGCATTGCGACGAAACAACAAAAATCAACGATTGCGTCGCCATTCGAGTGCAATCAGAACGATATTGCTGGTTATACCTGCTGATATTTTATTTTCGTCAGTTCGGGGGAAAAAAAAAAAAGAAAATTAAAATTTATATCTTACCGAAATTCAGTTAGAAATAAAAGATGAATTGCATTGCAAACTTACACTGTTTATTGTAATTGTCACTGTAGATTGAAATTATTATTATTTGTCCTTTGTTAACCTAGAATATATTCATAGAGGCTTTGGCGGGACAACGTACGCCGGGTCCCTTAGTATATATATATATATGACATTTTTGGCAAAAAGTTGGTTCAAGATAACAATGAATGCAACACCTGTTGCGAGCCAAAGAAAAATCCATCAAAATGTTCAGCATTTTTCAATATAAATTGACGTTGTTAATGAAATTGCAAGCAAAATTACTTTGGAAGTGGTGTAAGTCTGCTTTCCGTAAAACATGCTATTTAATTCACAAATCCTACTACATAATTTCTCTACTTCGTGTTTATAAGTGTGGCAACACTGTTCATGACATCAAAATGTTCGTTCGTTTCCTGGAATTTCGTTATTTGCTTCTGAATCATCGTCAGAGGGAGGACTCCATAGTTAAGAGTTGAAAACTGTTAGTTAATCCTATATAATGTTCCTTAAAACTAAATGAAAATGCGGATAAAATATTAGGATTTATTCCCTAGAAGAGAAAGACAGCGAAAATTTGAAAATATAATACCAGCCCATTTATAGTATCCTACCAGACCCATTCCACCCTATAAATTCTAGGAATGATAGGATAAATGTATTACCCTAATATTCCTCCAATACATCATGACTATTTTCTTCTCATAATGAAAAAATTAACAATGGTACCTATTCATATAAGGTTGTCATCAAAATAATTAAAATGACATTACCTGAAGAAATATGGAAATAAAGCCCTTTTTTTTTTTTTTTTTTTTTTTCCTATTTAATAAAAATTTCATAAAAAAATTAGTTTGATACTATTGAAATCCCATGTTTAATATTTGCTAAATGTATGATTTTCACATTTTCAAAAGTATATATTTCTTTTAACTGATACTATAAAAATGATCCCATTATAAACTTTAATCAATTTAATATTTAAAACACATAAAATGAACGTATTAACTACTTAAATGACCCTATTAGACCAATATTATTCACACTATTCCAGAACAAACCCTTAAATATTTTCATATAATATAAAATGAACTTGCACCCATTTCAAAGAAAACTGCTCATATATATTCCGGTTTCAAAAGATGCGTACATCGTTTCATATAATTTATAAATTATGTACAAAACATGAAGAAATATCTCTCACCGAAAAAAATTGCTTTTGATTTTTTCCAATAATATAGAAATAATTTCATAAATATTTATTCAAAATTGAGTATTTTAAAAACAATTTTTTAAACTAAAAACATTATTAAAAAAAAATTTATATTATATAACCCATTTAAAGTTATTATTGCTACAGAAATACATATAATCTATAAAAATATAATAAATTTAAATGTATGGATTTCAAAAAAAATTAAATATTTCACCTAAATGTTAAAAAAAAAAAAAACTTTTTTTCTGGAAAATAACTTAGCTTTATATTAAAAAAAATGTCTTATTCTTCTTACATATATGTATATATAAGAAGATTAAATTAAGGACGTCTGATCTCAAAGTAGCACAATAGAATAAGACTTATCATAAAAATTGATTAGATATAACTTTCAAAGTGTAACAGAGTACAAAATACAGAAAATTAACGTTTATGATGCTTGGGGCACTTAAAAATTCCGTATAACTAGGCAAAAATTCACATTGCCGTGTCTCTAAAACCCAATGCACTTAAATGAAGATGAAAATAGTCATTTTTTCATCAAATGGAAATCGATTGTAAATAAAAATGACAACGTTTCACATTAAATGACGTTGGATATCTACAGTTGGTAGAGCTTTGAAATAATGTTGATGTAAGACTTCATTTGCTGATTTGAGCAACTTTTTTTACAAAGTCAATCTCCATTGGGTGAGAAAAATTGCTACTATTGTTGTTTTCGAATATTTTAACCTAAATCTTTCGCCAGACATATGGCATATGTCACAAAGAAAGGGAAGGAAAGGGGCTGCTATAGTGCCCAGCCCCATTTTGCAACCACTTATAGAGATTCATCCATCTCCTCAAACCCGACTGAAAGATAGTCGGGTCCGACAATGCGATAATGGATACAGGTCCGGCCTGTATATGTATCATCCCCAAAATGGACGCAGTACTTTTCATTTTTGAATGATTTGTCGAATTTAGAACAAGCATACTAGATTGGGAAACCTAACGCCCTACCAAACACCAATGCCCTCTTACCCTGAGAAAGGATATTCATTGTTTATCAACCGACAAATGGCCTCCCTGATTCGGGCTTTGGAGCCTGGAAGGAACATTACAAGAATATCATTTGCAAATATGTTCCAACCTTTTACAACTATGATAAATGACATGTACAACATCCTTCTTTTTTTTTTTTTTTTTTGTACTTCCGTAGATAGTTTTTGTAAAATCATCTTTCTCATACATTTGTCATTCGTGGCATTGTCGTCCCAAATATTTATCAAAATGGGGTAACCACAAAACTCTTTCCACAATAGAACTTTTTTTTTTTTTTTTTGTGCAAAATTACAAATTTTCCAAGCAAAATATCATTAAAAAAAGTACTTAAGATAATTGGACTGTTACGACAGCCGATGTTCAGTTGGTAGTATCTTGTTTTATAGACTGTCAAACCATTTTGTCGGAAAACAATTATAGAACTAAATATGTTTTGGATTGAAAAGAAGAAAATTTCAAAGAAACTGCATCATCACATAAACACATTTCAATGTACTGAGAACAGCGTAATATCCACCAATTGCAATAGAAGGATTTGATGATGCATTCCAAAAGCTATGAGTAAACACGCTTACAGATGAGCAAAAAAAAGAAAACAAGTAATATAAAAAAAAAAAATTTTAAGTCAATTCTACTTTTTTTCACTCTATTGCAGAAAGTACTTTAGAAATAATTTTCATTCATTTTTTAACTTTAACGGGCGCCATCAATTGGTAGATACATGCAACTTAAATCTAAAAATACTAAGATTAATTAATTAAATTTAGTGAATGAATTAATATTTGGAAAACTGCATTAACATCCAGTGTCATCCACTACAAGTCCAAAAAAGTGTTTTATGAGAGATCGAAAATGTGAACAAGATATATATAGGGAGAGTGTGAGCTAATAGAAGGAATTGAAAAATTCAACTGAGCTGCTGTTCCCAGAAGTTTCACCACCGTGTCTGATGAGAGGGACAGGTGACAGCAGCACAGAGAGCCATTTCGAGATATTCGGAGGAAGACACGCCCTCCCAGACATTTCTCAACAGATACCGAGGCGAACATCGAGCAACTCCACCCGAATCAAATAGAGGCCGACTAAGAGGTGCCTTCTCACTCTTGATTTTTTTTTTTTTAACGCAAGTAAAAAAAAAAAGCATCAGAAATATTTTCTTTTGTAGAACTATGAGACCTTAGTTAAACGTTTGTAGCTACTCCAAGGTCTGGTACTTTACATCGCGGACATCTCAACATGCCTAGGCAATGTAATATGATGTACAGTAGAACCTCTGTAAGTCGAACTTCAACGGAGACGCCAAATAATTCGAGTCGAGTTTTCGACTTATGGAGGATGTCGACTTACACGAAATTTGTAAGAAAAATATTCGACTTGTAGTGGTTTAGATTCTTTCTAACTTAATTTGAGTTAGAGAGGTAAAATAAATAAAAATTCAAGTTACAGAGGTAATAAACTTGTTCATTTTCATCCTAAAAGTTATATTACGTACTACAATAAAAAATAAAATTAATTCCAAAACAACCTTAAAATTAAAAATATTATGTATTAAAAAGTCAGTTATTATTATTTTTTTTTTTTTTTTTTTTTTTTTGCTTTAGACAATTCGATCGTTCTCTATCTATAGCATTATCTAAGCTATAAAGAGCAGAAAATTCTATTTTTTCCGAGTTGCTAATTCATAGAATTGGTTATTCTATTTACTATATACTCATACATTGTTTTCTAAGAAACAATGGCGTGCATTGTCGGAAAATCCTTAAAGTCGATAACTTACTTTCTTCGAGCTATAGAGGAATGATCGAGTTGTAAAGGTTGTAAAAAGATTGTAAAATCAAACATTGCTAATGTTTTGATACAGAGACCCAATTTTTTTCGATTTACATAGGGAAAATATATACCAAAATGGTTTGTGGGGATTGACTCATTATTTCGACATATAGAGGGTTGAAATTTCGAGTCATGGAGGTTTGGGGACTTGAAGGGAAGGATACAAAAAAAATTTTTCGAGTTGTAGAGGTTTTCGACTTATCGAGGTTGGACTTAAAGAGGTTCTACTATATTTATAAATAACGTTAAGATATAACTTTCTAATTGAAAAAGGCTAGCATTTGAAACCTAATTAACATAAATATAAGATAACTTTAAAGTTATGTACTATAATTTACAACTTTCAAAATTTATGTACACTAGTTTAGAAAAATTAAGGGAAGGGCGGGGGAGGGAGAATTGATTCGTGAAATTTAAATTTAATGAAATTTTGCAAAAACATTATTCAAATAGTATTTCACAAATTAATGAATGAAAAAGGAGCTTATTTTCAAAACGGAAACATGCCAAGAAACATAGTATCCAAGTTCAATTTCAAAGCATCTAATCTTGTCAAATTAAATTCAATCCGTAATTAAATTCAATATGGAGTGGGGATCATCTTTAATAGGTACTACAGCGATTCTCCATGTTAAAAATGATAGTGGGTTTTTTTTTAAAAATTCAGGTGGCAGCAAAGTCCATTGATGTGTCAAGGCAATTCGAAGACAGTGGCGGATTTCAGGCGGCGTATTAAGTGCAGCAATACGTCTTCCAAAAGCATTCCAACCCTGAACCATCGGGTTAAAGTCCTTTTAAAAGGGTTGTTAATCCATGCTCACAATAATCTCTTTAAGATATTTTCCATCAGACCAAACTCTGTATGGTCTAGCATCATAATCTTGTAGAATGGAGATCAACATCGAATGAAGAACAACATAGTTGAATCAACCAACTGTACCTACGTAAGAACACGTATAATTGGATCAAGATTGTCATCTCTGTATAACTGAGCAGTAATAATGCCTGTTGAATAGGTCAGTGAGCCCATTCAAAGAGATATTTGCCCACACACATACACTAGGTCAAGTAAATGTGTCTCTTGTATGAATATGACTGGAATAAATAGCAAGTTCCAGTCTCCCTCCAGACCAATAACTTTCTTCAGAAACATTCCGAAAATACTCATCAACAAAGAGTACGATAATCCATTAATTTACATTCCAATTGGCAAGTGTGCCTGCCCAAATAAACTTTTCATGTTGATGTGATGGGGTGCACGCAGTTTTGAGCATCATGCACAAGTTTCCTTCTGCACACAATTGATCTGGATAATGGCTTTCCAATTGTTGTAACAAAGGAAGATCTGAGGTGGGCTTGGTGTGGTGATTCTGTGTCATCATGCATTAGTTGCAAATGGCTGCTACACTATTTTTTTTCCTGGTCTATACCTTTTAAAAGCTGGTTTTGTTCATGATAGTGCACTACATATTCTATGAATTATAGAAGGACTCACAGTCAACAGTCGTACTCTGACCCTTTTGTATTTGTCAAGTGATAACTTGTATAACTTTGGATAACTTGTGATCGGATAACTGTGTTCGCATGGCCCAATAGAGACTTTCGTTCAATTTAAAATTAAAATTTTGCGTAGGGAAAAAATTTGGCGATAAAACGGTCAGTTTTGGCGTACAAGCATTTCAGGAATAAAATTTTGGCAGGATAAAAATAGTATTTGGTGTTAAAGCGATAAAATTAGGCGTAAAAGCAATTTAAGGAAATAAATTTGACGTAATAGCTGTTTGGCTACTAATGTTGGCGTAATAGTGATTTTTGGTGATGTATTTTAATGAAATAGAACGAAATAGCGGTTTACAACGATACCGAACTTCAGCAGTCAGTTTGTTTGTTTACTTGGAGATTTGGCATTCTAGTGATAGAGTTTGGCGTGATATCGTTTTACAGCGAAAACTAACTGCGACATTCATTATTATGTTTACTTGCATTTGGCACAAGGGATACAGAACTCTAGATGTTTACCGTATTTTTAATATTAATGTATATTTTTATGGATAATAAGATTTTTTTGATGAAAACTCAATAACATATGAAAATATTTTCACACTACACTATTGACTATAGAACATTACTATAATATAAGAAAATTTTTCAAATGATTATGGATATAATAATAATAATCGTAGAAATAATTTCCCATACCAAGTTTGTAAGTAAAAAACAATATTTTTCCTCAGTTATAATTCAAGTGTGGGGTTTCATTCTCTTAAATTAACTTAATGGTAACATACATTCAAGGGAAAAAAATGGAGAAAGGGGTTTTTTTGGGGGAGGGCAAATTTTAGACTTTGTAATTCTAGTAGAAAAAAAGCAATTTAGTATAATATCCAACAAGAATAAAAAACACAATCCATTTTCCTTTTTTTTTTTTTATGGTAATTAATTATAGCTGCCTTCCATAAGAATTAAGGAGCTTTTATTTTTTTCCCCTCTATCATGCGAGCGATTTATCACTTCGATTTTTCACTCGCTGAATTTAATCGGTAGTGACTGCAAATAAATCACAATTAATTAATTTCGTGTCAGAATATTTGATTTAACACCGCGGAATATATCCTCTCTCGTGCGAGCGAATCTTTTTTAGTCTACTTCCCCAATTCTTTAGTTAGAGAGACGAGGTGATCTTCCTCCTCAGAATAATTGAATATTATTTTTACTTCGTAAGAGTGGCGACAATGTAACATTTGCCGATAGGGCCGATGTAATTACGCTTGAAAAAAGTTGAAGCAACAACAATGAAAGAAAATTTCGATTCTGGTATTTAAAAAAAAAGAAAAAAAGAAGAAGAAAGGTCTCCTGCGACGGACAGGTTTCCCTTTCCTCTCCCACCCGCCGATCTCGCGAAAGATTACGAAGGGGAAGGGTTTTGATACATTTACTTTATCGCTCATTCCTGCCTTTTCTTTATTCACACTCTTGGTACTTTTCAGGATTAAAAAAATTCGACATCAAAGTTGGCTTTTTTGTTTCTTCTTTCTAAACATTTATTTACGAATAAATTTTTTAAATAAAATGAGTTCAGTTGAAAATAAAATAGTCAATATTAAGATACATTTTAATTTAAATCCTATAAAAATAATTTCGTGCGTTTTTTCAATTCCTTCTATTAGCTCAAACTCTCCCTATATATATATATACACCCATGTCCATAAATTACGGATAATTCAGAATCACACAGAAATTGAACTTTAAAATAAAAATTTCACCTGTAGAATTATCACACACATCTTGAAGAAGAATATGCAAATTACAGGAAACCACCAGATGGCGGGATAGTACGTCACAATGACGAGTGTAAGAGAGGGGGTATATAAGGAATGGTGGCAAAGAAGTAAAATTGTTCACAAGCGCTTTAAAAGCCTTTCAGTGTAATAACCGCATAGTTATGGCACAAAGGAAGCATTTGGAGGATTTTTTACGTGGTAGAATTATCGGACGACTGGAATGTGGACGTACCCAGCTGGAAGTATCCGAGGAACTTGAATCGCCCAGAGTGTCATCTACAGGCTTTGAAACGATTCCAAGATGATGGCAATGTGATTAGATGTTACAGCACAGGTCGCCCCCGAGTTACAACGCCGAATGAGGACCGGTATTTAGCAGTTATGTCTCGTCAGCTCTTCAGCTACCGGTACGACAGTTTCAAGGCAGACCGTGTACAGACGCTTAGGGCACATTGGTCTATATGCTCGTAAGCTGTCAGATGTGTTCCACTTACCGCAACTCACTGTCGCCTGCGATTAACCTGGAGTAGAGCATGCATTGTGGACACCGCAACAGTGGTCTTGTGTGATGTTTTCCGACGAGTCCAGGTTTGGTTTTTGCAGTCTGATTCTCGACGGACTTTCATATGAAAAGCGCCAGGTACCCGTTACCACCAAGAGAACACCATTGAACGACACCGTTACGGTGGTGCAGGATGGCTCGTTTGGGGAGGAATTATTCTTGGTACCAGAACTGACCTGCATGTTCAGAGTGTAACGATGACAGGCCACATCTATCGGGATGTCATTCTGGAACAACATGTATGTTTGTTTCGGGGTGCCATGGGTGCTGAATTTCTGTTTATGGATGACAGCGCCCGTCCTCACCGTGCAAACATTGTAGATGAATGCCTTCAATTGGAGGATATCACCCGTATGGATTGGCCAGCATACCCACCGGACTTGAATCAATAGAGCATGTGTGGGATATGCTTGGCTGACGAATTGCAGCCCGTCAACCCCCTCCCACCTGTCAACCGGAATTTCGGAGGGCATTGCTTGATGAGTGGTGTAATATTCCCCAAGATCAGATTGATAATTTGATACTCAGCATGCCTAGGCGTTATGAGGCCTGTATTGCATCGTCCGGGAGACATACTCCATATTAACCATCATACTAACCATGTTATACTGTTTTTTGTAAATAGGTTCTTTTTTGAAATTTGCTCCAGGGAGTAAAAATCGCAATTTTATTAATTATGTCAAACATATCTTTTTTTGCTCTTTTTACCTTTTTGTTTAATAAATAGACTTTACAAATAAGTCAAATTTGTTTTGCTTCTGTCTCTTTCTTTGCCTGAACTTCATTATCCTTAATTTATGGACATGAGTGTATCTTGTTCACATTTTCAATCGTTCATAAAATACTTCTTATTCATCCACTCAAGTTCGAATGCATATTTTTTTTTTGAACTTGCAGTGGATGACACTGGATGTTAGTACAGTTTTTTTTTCAAATATTAATTCAGTAATTAAATTTAATTAATTAATTTTAGGTTTTTTCAGATTTATGTTGCATATATCTACCCATAGATGGCGCCAGACAAACTTAAAAATGAATGAAAATTATTTATAAAGCTTTCTACAATAGAGCAAATAGAATAGAAAAAAAGTAGGAATTGAATTAATTCGAATCAAATCAGGAATTCAAAGTTGGTTTTTTTTTTCTTCTTAATTTTGAACATTTATTTAAGAAAAATTTCTTTTAAATAAACTGAGTCAATTGAGAATGAAATAGTCAATATTAAGATACATTTTAATGTTATAAAAAATAATTTCGAGCCTTTTTTTTTCTTACAGATTTACATAAAAACGGAAGTAAATACTTATACTCAATAACAACCACTAAAATATTTGGACTGCAATATGCCGTCTTATCATTAAAAAACTTATGCAAAACTTTTGTAACCGACAGTTATTAAAAATAAATTACAATTTAAAATTTTTTGGATTCATGCATGAGTGTTAGTGTGTCTTCTACAAAAAGAAATATTCATAACTGCAAGAAAAGGTTAATTCCCTCATTAGTTCATTAAATTAAATAATAATTGACAAAAAAAAACCAAAAAAGTAAAAAAGAATAGGATTTAAAAAAAAAATTAAATAAAAGCACATATAAAATTAAATATAAGTAAATCAGCGACAATAAAATACCTCTATTAAGTGAATTATGATTAAAAAATGCATGAAGCATCCATAACCATCATGCTGAAGAAATTATTATGGATACTTAAACTTACATAATTTAAGTTCGGTATGAAACATTAGATTTATTTTTCTAATGTTTCATAGCGAACTGAAATTATGTAAGTATCAGTATTCTGATCAGTATGTAAGTAACAGTATTCTTCAGCACGATGGTTATGAATGCTTCATACTTTTTTTAATCATAAGCAAGTAACATAAAAAACAAAATTTTTAAGTCAATCCTACTATCAAACATTGCATAAAGTCCTTTATAAATAATTTTCATTCATTTTTTAAAGTTTATCCGGTGCCCTCTAATGGTAGATACGTGCAACTTAATCTAAAAAAAAAAACTAAAATGAATGAATTAAATTTAATTACTGAATTAATATTTGATTAAAACATCAAGTGTCATCCAATATTAATTCAGTGTCATTAACATCAAGTGTCATCCACTACAAGTTCAAATGCATTTTTTAAACTCGAGTGGACGAATAAAAGTATTTTATGAACGATTGAAAATTTGAACAAGATATATATAGGGAGAGTGTCAGCTAATAGTAGGATAGTTGAAATGAAAAAGATTGATTATAAATTAAAATCTTTTGGAAAAGGCATCTTTAAGTTGATTTAGTTAGCCAACAAGATTAGAGAAAAGCCAACAAGATCTATTAAGAGAGCGCTTTCATTTACTGATGGAACAAACGGTTTCGGGCACCCATTTCTTTTAGCAATGATGTGTGCCCGTTTCGTCTTAGTACATCATCGGAGCATGTGTTTTAAAAAAAAGAACGGCCGCCAATTAAAAACGGCGACCACAGTTATTATGGATTTCAATGACTGTTATTAGGGCTCCTTTAAAGTTTTTTCCGAATCACTTCTCGCTGCTGTCCACTAATGCACTCGTAACTTACACTTCTTAAGCGTGTGCTGATGATCCTTGCTTCTGATTCAAGGGGAAGGAGAACCAAATGTTAGGACGCCAGTATTTTCACCCTATTTTGAAGCTGAGTTGTTGCCTAAAGCGTAGATTGCACTTCATTCTGATTTTCGTCCTCTTTGATTTTGTCTGTGGGTTTTTTAATTTTTTTGAAATTTAAAGTATTTATTTGTTTCTAATTATTCAGTTAATTTTTTTTTTCATGAAATTGCTGATGGATATTACATAAAGTTTGTCCCAAATGCTTAAAAATAACATAAGATGTATTGTCATGCCATCATCATCTTTATTGGCCCGACAGCCCCATGGTAGGCCAAGGTCGTCTACCTGCTGGCAGATTTCGTGACAGGAGATGTTTTCTTTTTTACGTAGTAGGATTGTCAGCACTACGCCCAATAGTCGTATTAGACCGGGACCTACAATTTAAAAATGAATTCCGAACCATTACACACATCCATAGCACCGTCGGGACTCACCGGTGTGGCACCGAGCTACCAGAGCGCTAGCCACTCGGCCATCAGGCCCCGTATAATTATGTTATATCATTGAATTTGTTTTATTTGGATTTTTTAAAACTTTTTTTGCAATATTCATTGTTAGTTTTCCCCTCCAACCCGTGGCAGTGAGGAAGGACTCTAGTGAACAGGATGTTTGGTTTCTGAAATAAGTGTCTCCAGTTCGACACTCGTCAAGCAATGCTGAATCTAAAGCAGTCGTGCTTAAACTGAGTGCGTAGACTGAAAAGAGAAGCTCCTGTTCACACTCCCCTGAAAGTGCTCGTTTGATACTACAGTAGAACCTCTTTAAGTCGAACCTCGAGAAATCGAAACCTCCCCAACTCGAAAAAATGTTTGTTCTCTTCCCTTCAAGCCCCAAAACCTCCATGACTCGAAATTTCAACCCTCTATGTGTCGAAATAATGAGTCAAACCCCACAAGCCATTTTGGTTTATATTTTTCCTCCATAACTCGAAAAAAATTGGACTTCTGCATCACGAACATTAGCAATGCTTGATTTTAAAATCTTTTTTACAACCTCTACAACTTGATAATTTGAAATCATTTCAGCATTATTTTGATTTTTTTTTGTAGTACATAATATAATTTTTAAGTTGTAAATGAGCATGTTTATTACCTCTGTGAGTTGAATTTTTATTTATTTCACCTCTCTAACTCAAAATAAGTTAGAAAGAATCTAGGCCTCTACAAATCGACTATTATCTTACAAAATACGCATAAGTCGAAAAATAAATCGAAAACTCTATGACTCGAATTATTTGGCGTCTCTCTTGAAGTTCGACTTATAGAGGTTCTGCTGTATTAACGAGATCAACCTCCGTGGAAGCAGTGAGACCCGGACAGACATGAACGCCCATTACACAGCCCGGCAACAGTGCGTCGCATCTTTCGGTCAGCGTTAAATTAGAAAGCATTAATTAATATACGTCTTCTTATAGTTGATTTTTTTTTTTTTTTTTCACTAGATAAGAACACGTTCAGCCTTCTATCCTTTAATACGTTAGAAAGGTTTTGTTATTTTTAGTTGTAATATATATATATATATATATATATATATATATATATATATATATAATAACAAAATAGTATCCTTATTAATTCTGAATAAATTAAATGAATCGATAGAATTTATTAGAATATTCTGGTTGTTAAAGGAATTTTTAGGTTAAAGTTTACAAAAAAAATAACGTGGATTCCGAACCACTCACAAACATCCATGTTACCACCAGCCTATGGTACCAAAGGCCAGAGCGCTAGCCAATTAGCCATCTGGCCGGTTGAGTATATGGAGGAGTTGAAATTTGAAAATGATGCGAGTTCCAATAGTATACAATTAATTCGCTAAACTATTTAGAGCAATAGAAAATTACCGATCCTTTCAATACGTTAGTGTACAGTTAATAGCATAGATGGATGATAAGTTGTAGCAAATAAAAAAAAAAC
This sequence comes from Caerostris extrusa, assembly GCA_021605095.1. Lineage (NCBI taxonomy): Eukaryota > Metazoa > Arthropoda > Arachnida > Araneae > Araneidae > Caerostris > Caerostris extrusa. The sequence continues at coordinate 36,858 of BPLR01018023.1, read as the reverse complement.
TGGCAAACTAACAGTTATTTTAAAAATGATTTGTAACTCTTCTTTGCAAAATGAAAAGCACTGAACATTTTTTAATGGATTATAAAAAATAAATAAATGTGTCTTCCTTTTAACTTCAGTTAGAAATTGCAATGTTGTTGTTGCTTATCCCCTTGATTTAGAATCCTAAACCAAGTCCAGTAGATCATGCTGTATCAATAGATCTTCCCGTCATTCAACAGTTGCCTCACAGAGGCACCCATACAATCGATGAGATGAGAGGGAGAAGCGATGGCCGAACAGTGACAAAGTGTCTTCTCGTCTCCATTGAAGGTCAAACTCCTTGTGTCCTTAGTCTAGCCAAAGCCGTTTGAGCAGATCTAGGACAGGAGCACTGCAAGGACATACCAGGATATTTAGCAGCATGCCATGCATGAATGGATGGCGACCTCCAAGTGGTATTCACTCTGGCAAAACTCATGGAATGAACCTCTGAAACTGACAGATTGGAAGAAGAAGCTTTGGGAAGTTCGCAACCTTCCCTAGCGAGCAGATCAGCAATTTCATTTCCATAGATGCCCACATGGGAGGGAATCTCCTGTAAACACACCGATCCGATGTGGTCCAAAACAGCTGGTTAAAAAACGATATTCTGAACCTCAATTTGACCAGGATGCTTGGTCAATCTTTCAAATACTGTATTGAGCTCTTACTATCAGTCAGAATCTAAACATCAGGTACTTTAAAGTCTAAAGCTAGGCCCAGAGCTTCGCTTATAGCAATTAATTCTGAGCACTGAGAAACTGCAATGAACAACAATAGGTTACCTTTAACAAGATAAAGTAGCAATGGCTAACAGTACGTCCACTGAGAGTGTAAACGATAATATTACCCAAACTAAAAGACAACGTAACCCTTTGTTACAAGCAACATTATTGCAGAGTGTCTGCCCGAGACAGATGAAGCCTCCTCCCCTCTCAGACGATTCTTCCGTCCCTCCCGAACACTGCGCGCAGGTGCGACCGCACCTCGGCGTTTCCGCTCCGCAGAGCAGCAGGTCTGGTTTCTCTTTTATTCTTCCCCTGCTGCTTTCTATCGGCGCGCAGAAAGAGTCTGGGTCAGTGTCAGACGACACTCCATTCTCTCTCGCATGCATCGGAGACCCCCTCTCTCCCGACAGGAAGTTCCTGTTGAACTGCTTCGGACTTTACAGACGAAAAGGAGGATCTGGAAACAGCACTTGTCGTTGTTTAATGAATTTTTATTTATAAAATGCCATCCATAAGTCTTGAATTATGAAATGAAGGTTTCTAATGGCACCTCGGAAACTTAATTTTTTCATTGTATCCCATTCAGCGCCGTTGTTCGATTTTCAGTCCTTAGCATGTCTTGAAATGTAGCAGTTCTCATTACATGCTAGATGATCACTTGACTCGTGACATCCTTCTTTCTAATAGCCATGCACAAGCTAACTTTGGAACCTTTACAAAATCAAATTGTTTATCTCTTTTTATCGCGTTTGTACAATCCTACTTTGAGCATATCCATTCTTTAGGCCTCGCTAAACCAAAGACACTCGAAAATGAGATGAACTTCAAAAAAATGTATTTCACCGCATTCATTTTTGAACTGGTTGGTGTCATTTCGTCTTTCCTCAAGTACAGATAACTTTGAAGGATTGGCCAAGCATCCTGGACAAATTGGGGCAGGATATCGTTTCTAAACAAGCTGTTTTGGACCAGATCGGATCGGTGTGCTTGCAGTGGATTCCCTCCCATGTGGGCATCTATGGAAATGAAATTGCTGATCCAGGGAAGGTTGCGAACTTCCCAAAGCTTGAACTTCTTAAAGCTCAGAGGTTCATTCCATGACTTTTAGCCAATGAATACCGCTTTTTAGGTCGCCACCCATTCATGCATGGTGCGGCGCTAAATATCCTGGTATGTCCTTTGCAGTGCCCCTGTCCTAGATCTGCTCAAACGGCTTTGCCTAGACTAAGGACTAGCCACACTGAGAGTTTGACCTTCAATGGAGACGAGAAGACACTTTGTCATTGTTCGGCCATCACGTCTCCCTCTCATCTCATCGATTGTGAGGCAACTGTTGAATGAGGGGAGGACCGTTTACGATCTATTGATGCAGCACGATCTACTGGACTTGGTTTAAAACTTTTAAAAAGTTTTCATGGAGGCATTTCTTTAGTACAATGGTAAACATAAAATGAAACGGGTCTTTCTCCGCAGCGGATTTATGAACTATGGTAGAAGGAACTGCTTTCTAGCAAAAAAAAAAAAAAAAAAATCTTTTAGTGGACCTATTCTGTTAAAAGGCGGAAGCAGGCTGAAGTATCGGGAAATGTTGCAGTTTCGAATTAAAAAAGTTTTAGAATTCATTCCAGAGGTTGATAAAAAAATATATTAAAGACGGTTAAAAACATTTAGATATATGGTATACGGTAACACTATAGTGATCTGATCTCATGAATTTCATCTTATTACACATCAATAATTGAGAGATTAACTTTGCAATTTGTAATCTGCATTTGAGGAGATGGGATATATAAATATATATACTATCATCGAAATAAACAAAAATGAATTAAAAAAAAAATCACTGATAAAAATTAAATGTTTTCAATCGGGTAAATTACTTTAAGCATTATTTTTAATAACTTCCTATTTAAGTATAAATAAAAAATGAATAAATACGATAGAGAGTCAACCAATGACTTTAGTTATTGATTCAAGTCCAAATAAGTTTTTTATAACAGTATAATGAAGTTGAATGATAAATATTTCAACTTAAAATTGAAATGAATATTTAAGTTTTGTTGTCAGTGAAACAAATTTAACAAAGCGCAAGAAGCTGATTTATAGACCAGTACAGATACTGTAAATTACAAATAAATTTTTTTTAAATAAGATAACGAGTCAAATATTTTTTTGTTTTACGTATTTGGTTCACTAAGTGAAAAAAAAAATACTCGATTGTTTTCGTTCAAAGCAATGCGAATTTAAAAACAGATAGTATATTATTTATGATAGAATTGAAATTTTTATATTTAATAAGAACAAAAAAAAAAAAAAAAAAAAAAAAACATTCTATATAAGGCAAGCATTAGCAGCAGTTTCTACCAAATATTATTAATGTACTAGACAAGATAGTAAATTTGTCGCTCTACAGTCCTCTTGTAAGCACGAGGGCTAAAGAGACCGGGATCTACAGTTTAAAGTGGATTCTGAACCATTCGCAAACATCCATGCCACAGCCACGATTCAAACCCGAAGCCAGTGATACCAAAGGCCAGCGCGCTAGCCACTTGGTCACCAGCCGCCACTACACAAGGAAAGAACTCTATCAACTACAGTTACTGATCAGCAATAATGGAAACATAATTGATATAAAAGACATAAAACATAATAAACTTCGTAACAAAATTATTTACTTGTGCTCTGCGGTAGGTGGATATATTTTTACAAGGGCTTTCTTAATAATTACGAGGATATCCTAAAAACAGCACTATTATTTTTGCTTGTAAATACCAGTCTGCTGGCCACTAGACTATTTGTCTTTTAACGAAAGTAAAATTAACGAATTATAAAAATAAATAGTACATTCAGCGTTACCCAAATTGCATCATGGAGAACTTATTAACTCCACATTGGGACCTAATTTGCACCCACCTTCTAAAAAAAAAAAAAAAAAACTTTCTGACCTACAGATTTATCATAGCATCGACATAGAAGCTACAATTTCGATACGTCGAATTAAGCCGTCTTAATTCCGAAAGTCAATACGCTTGTGCTCTAGAAGACAGTGATAAATGACATCAGTTTTTCAATTCCCTCTATTAGCTCTCACTCTCCCTATATATATCTTGTTCACATTTTCAATCGTTCATAAAATGCCTTTGATTCATCCACTCCAGTTCAAATACATTTTTTTGAACTTGTAGTGGATGACACTGGATGTTAATCCAGTTTTTTTCAAACATTAATTCAGTCATTAAATTTAATTCATTAATTTTAGTTTTTTTTAGATTTCAGTTGCACGTATCTACCCATAGAGGGGGCCAGATAAATTTTAAAAAAAATGAATGAAAATTATTTATAAAGGACTTTCTGCAATAGAGTAAAAAAAAAGTAGGAATTGACTTAAAATTTTTTTATATTACTTGTTTTAGCAACAGCCTCTTTTCTAAGCCACATCTTTCGGCGTCAGTCTGAGTGTTTATACTGTTATAAAATGCTCAATAATGAGAGAGTCCACACACACACACACAAAAAAAAAAAAACCCCACCTAAAAATACCACTAAAAACTGAATCATAATAATATCTATTCAAATCTCTTATAAATTACTATACCAAGATGGAACTCTATTATAATTCCAACGCGTAACCAAAAGTACAAGAAACATTAATTAAGATAATACTCTTTAGCTTACTGAATGAATATAAAATGTTTTAAAAGCAATTTGTTTAAATATGTACAAATCATAGATTTATATTAAAGCCGGTATCCTAATGTAGCGTGTTAGAAAGATAATCTTTATTTTGATGAGTAGCTATAATTGTTATGTATTGACCAGAATTAATATGGTAACAATTATCAATTTGTCATCAAGAAATAATAAAAAAGATGCATTTAATAAAGTAATTTATTAAGTGCATCTTTTTTATTATTTCTTTATTTTTATGAATTTATCTGTTTGTAATTATATATTTTAATTAATATTTTTAGAATTTATCTGTTTGTAATTATATATTTTAATTAATATACAACTTTGAGGGGTGGTACAATTTGCAAAAACATACATTTTTTAATTCCTTCTATTAGCTCACACTCTCCTAAATATACCTTGTTCACATTTTCAATCGTTCATAAAATACTTTTTATTCATGCACTCAAATTCAAGTACAATTTTAAACTTGTAGTGGGTGACACTGGATGTTAATACAGTTTTTTAAAATATTTATTCACTAATTTAATTTAATTAATTCATTTTAGTTTTCTTTTTTTTAGATTTAAGTTGCCTATATCTACCCATAGATGGCGCCAGATACACTTAAAAACGAATGAAACGAATAAAAGGACTTTCTACAATAGAGTGAAAAAAAAGTAAGAATTAACTTAAAATTTTTTTTTTATATATTACTTGTTTTATATAGGAATGCAGAGTCGGACTCATTGAGACACGAATAGAAAAAAAATTATTTGTAGACAGCATCATTGTAAGTGCTCCTTTGATGCAATAAATGCTCAAAATGGCGGCCACCCATAGTACCACACGCTCCGTAGCGTCGTTGGTGTGACTGGCGAACAGCCCCAAAGATGTCCGGCACTCAGCAACGAGGTCCTCCATCGAGTCGCCTGGAGTCTTGTCAACGAAAACACATTCGCAACACACGAGTAAGAATAAATTAGAGCGCGCTCAGTGGTTGCCAGCCAGAGGATTTGAAACTCGTCATATGACGGGTGGGGCATTGTGCCAGACTGTTGCAAGAAATTCGTTTGAATGTGTGTTCGTTCGTCAAACTTCTGACCCTGCATTCCTATTAAAAAAAAAAATGTATGTTTCAGACTTAGACTTTTCAAACTTATTTAAAGTCTGAAAAGCATAGAGTTGTTGTGACTAATCCTCAATGCCCTGCAGTGCGGGACGGACATCCCATGAGTGATCTACTCATGGATGGAGGGAAAGGGCAGCTTTTGTTGTGATGGAGCACCCATAGGTAGAAGTCTGACTTTTGCTCTTACAGTCATAGGAGACCGGGACCTACGGCTTAAAGTGGATTCCGAAGTTGAACCGAAAATTTTCGTTTTCTATGCTGGGCATGTTTGATATAAATCTGTAGGGCGGAATGCTCTTCTGTTGAACTCGAGTAGGAGGGTGTGAGATGCCCGCCTCAGAAAGATTCACTGAAATTGGGGTCTCACAATGTGAATGCCCCGTCTACGCTCTTTCTGGTTGCTTCCTGGGTAACAGTGAATCTGCTGCAGTTCCAGTAGCGAATGGATTAGGTCAAGCTGTCCGGGAACTATAACAAAAAGGATCTTCCTGCGTTCATTTAGTTTACAAAATTAAATAAAAACAATTTTGTTAAGTCAATTCCTACTTTTTTTCCCTCTATTGCAGAAAGTCCTTTATAAATAATTTTCATTCATTTTTTAAAAGTCTATCTGGGGCCATCTATTGGTAGATATATGCAACTTAAATCTAAAAGGAATTAATTAAATTTACTTACTGAATTAATATTTGAATAAAAATTGTATTAACATCCAGTGTCATCCACTACAAGTTAAAAAAAAAAAAAAAGGCATTTGAACTCGAGTGGATGAATAAAAAGTACTTTTATGTACGATTGAAAATTTGAACAAGATATATAGAGGGAGAGTGTGAGCTAATAGAAGGAATTGAAAAAAGCGCTTAGATACATACAGAAATTGTTTTCATTTCATTAATGGTTCAATAAAAACACCACGATCCATTTCACGGAAACAGCTTCAGAGGCCTCCATCTTAGTAATCCGTCTTGCCGACAATAGTTTTTTTCTTTGCAATTCTCCCACCACAATAATCCAATTTTTCCAACCAGAAAAACAGACGCATCTCTGCTCATTATTTCTATTCTGGGAAAAGACTTCACGATAAGTTTTTTTTTTTTCTTTTCCTCGAAACAGGATTGTTTAAAGAGTTCATTATTTCTTCATTTTGAATTCTGCTGTTCTGCAAACGAATAAAAGGTGCAAAGCCCAGAGGCAGACGAATATATGTATATATATATATATTTAGCGGCCATCTCTCTTTTTTTTTATTTTCATTTGTTTAAAATTGACTTGAGGCCGTTCATTATTTTAGCACAAAAACGCGAGTGAAAAACAAGAATAAAATAAATGGTATAGCCGAGTTTATAATAACAGCAATTTTATTTCCGCTGCTTTTGCCAACAGGGGAAATACCCCTAAACCTCCTCATCTTAATTCATAGATATGTTTAGAGTTCTAATTGGCTGCTTTAAGGTTAGTACAAAAATAAAAGATAAACTTTCTAAAAATTCAAATTAAAGTGGTACTGAAAAAAATTAAAAAATACTAAAAATAAATAAAAGTAAAAAATAAAAGAAATTAAAAGTTAAGTTTAAATTCGGTACAATTAGGGACCCGTTGTCGATACCGTAATACTATTGAAAATGTGAACAATGCGGTGAAAGGGCTATGCAGAACGGTGGGAGCCATGAATTATGATCTGAAAAGCCCCCCCCCCAAAAAAAAAAAAATGGCCGATCTCAGAACCGAAGTTCTCTTTATTATTTTTATTATCATTTTTATTTTTATAATTTTTATTTTCATTTTGTATAATTTTATTTCTATTCTTTTGTTTTCCTCACAAAAAAAAAAAAGGGTAAAAAAGCGTACAATAAAAACCTAACTTAATTGCTAGTCGAAAATTTATGAGTACAACGTAGCAAAAAGGAGCTGAGTTCAGATTCGAAACCTCAACCGCGCGGTCGGAGATCCGATTCTTTACCTCTGCGGCAGTTCGTTTCACTCAAAGGAGGATCGATAATTTTAATCCAAAGTAATCGTCAAATACACAATGGGTTAAATTGTCTCAGTGAACGTTTGTCACCCCGTTATCTGAACTCGCTTGAGCTTGGTTCAGAATAACAACCATGGTGTTCCTTAACTTTAGAAAGCACTCATAGGAGACGTCGTAGACTGCCCTGGTCTTTTCACCCCAGGGTGATAGGTCGGGCAGACGACGGATTAACTCATTGCTAATCTGGGGGCATTTTTCAAGAAAGTTCTTAGACATTTTGATTATATAATTTGGAATAGATCGACGTCTAGATCCCTATGAATGATCTTTCGACGGACGAACATGTTGCGTCAGCAATCATAGCCAGGTGTTTATTCCGAAAAACCTGAAGTCTCTTTATATTTGTGGGTGAGATGGAAGCCCAGATTGGACTATCGTAAACCAAAACAGGTTTAATGACAGATTTTTGCTGTCCATCACGAATTAGAAACGATTGCTCAGTGGCTGGAAAATGAACCTGGACTCGAACAACGCCGCATCAGCAGCCAATCACAGATTTTCGAACTGTTCTCCGAAGTGAATTGCACATTGCAGTTAATTCAGAGATCGCCTTCGAATGGATCCATATCCCCATTTTAATGACATGAAATTTGCACGCCTATTCGATTGAGCACTCCGTTACAAAACAAGAGATTTTGATTCGAAACAAATGAAGGAAAAAATTGCATAATTGCATCCCAATCTGGGATGAAATTATTTTTCAATGAGAAAGAATTGAATGAAATAGTTATTCTCAGAAAGTTTTCTTGTTTGATTAATACTTATTATTATTATATATTTTTTATGCTTTATGTTGTTGTGACGTGTTCACCCCAAGGAAAAAAATGCTTCTTAAAATTTCACTAGCTTTGTTCACTAAGACACTGCAGTGGCCAACCTGAGTGATCTTGCGGCCACTTTGGAAATGCATTCTAACCAGCATAGAAAATTGTATATCCCCCATCAGATTTAGATTCATATAGATATTTTTTGGGAGGGAAAATGGAAACATGATGAGTTATTATTTTTATGTTTACAATTATTCTTACACGTAAACATAGAAAAGGCAATAATAATGATACTAAACGCACATTGTAAAGAAATATAGAACACTCAAAATGAAATATAAAAACATATAAATATAAACGAAATAAGAAAAAAATTAAATCATTCAAAATATTTATTTCACTAGTGCGATAAGTGATTCTACTCTTTCACTTAGTTTAATCGATGCGTCATCATGAGTTCGCAGAATTGAATTTAATTATACTGCGAACTCACGACTGTAAATTCATTAATAAAGCAGGCAATATCTGTCCTATATTCGTAAGAATATTAATTTAAAATGAAAGTTCATTTTTTCTCGTCATTTCAACAGTTCATTTTTGATATATACATAATGTATTTTTGAATACATTGGTTTTCACTACTTTTTGACCATTACAAAATAAATATATTTTGTATAAGTGTGATACATCTGACGGGCCGAAAAAATGCTGACGGCGGGCCGCGGGTCGACTATCCCTGCATTTGCCATTCGTTTGCTTTTTCGCGCATAAAGAGTCACAACTATATAGAATGGGCTTCCATCTCATAACTCATGATATCTCATCCTTTCCCTTCATCTGTGCCGGGAAGCACCTTTTGTCTTCTGAAAAGGAGTGCTTGAATGACATTCAAAAATTATGATAGCAAAATATGGATGTCCCCCCCCTTCCCCCGTGGTGTACCCAGTCAACGCTGAATTTGCTACATCTTTGCGAATGAATTAGGTTGAGTAGTTAGGTAAGTAGCGAATACATAAGATTCAAAGAGCTCGGCATTTGAAAACCATCACATCCATACGGGCCCCTGCCCTTGCAAAATATATCATAAACCATTATTCTTATGAGAAATTCTCAAAATTTCGGGCCCTGTTAATTAATTTTATATTCCATTAATACTTAAATGATACCATTGTTGCTCATCCCGTTTGGTAGACAGTAACATCTAGATCAAGTCCAAGAACCCATCTGGTCTCGTGGAAGGAGGGGCAACTTTGTTGTAATGGAGACTTCGTTCCATGAAGATGACTTCTTACAGAGTAGGGTTGTCAGCCCTACACCCTATGCTCTTACAGTCATATTAAGCCGAAACGTACGGCTTAAAGTGGATCCTGAATCACTACAAACATCCATGGGGGCTGGACTCGAACCTGAAACATGTGGTACTGAGCGCTAGTCACTGACCATTAAATGATATTAAATAGTCTTAAACAAAATAATGTATGAATTTTAATTTATAGCTAATTATTTAAAAAAATTTCTCATTAAACAGAAGGAAAGAAATATATGAAAAACTTTTCGCGGAGTAATCAAGAGAGAATCAGAACATAATAAAGTAAAAATCTTGCAAATACTATACAAAAAAATTGTTTCACGAAAAAAAATTGTTCAAAAATTGTTTCAAACGAGTTTGATAAATCAAGATTAAAGCTAAAGTTTATTTTAGCACAGACAGAAAATTACTGTCTGAAGCAGCGTCCAAAATTTCAATATCCGGCCGAACGTTTATCTGTCCGGAAGGTATGCAGGTTGAACTCGAAAAATAAGTCCTGTTATCTCCCTTTTATGCCGCGTCCAGACAAGAGAACGAGACAAGCGAGTAGTTCTCACTTCGGTCTTCGTCTGACCGCGAAAAACGATCTTCTTGCTAAGAGGAAAAGTCAGTCGAACATGGCATCCGCGAGAAATCCATTTGATGGCAGGGAAAATCCTGACACTGGAGAGAAGTGAGAGACTTGACTGAGACACACCGGTTTGTAATGCGTTCGCAATAACTACTCGTCTGTCTCGCTCTCTAGTCTGGACGTGACTGTACCAGCGAGTCTACTTTCGGAAGGTCGTACATCCTTTGATGAAGGACCATTGACCAGGTTTCATAATTATGCTTTTTACTGAAAACTGCGTTTCGATTTCCCTCCAAACCGGTTTAATGTTCGGCGCTCAAAATTTTCACTTTCAAGTATGAATGCAGTTTGAAATGCCATTCAGATGAGATGCGTGGCCGTTCATGATGAGTCATCCAACGGAAAAACAAAAATATTTTTTTTTGTTGCAGAAATCCAGTTACAATTTAAGCTTATATGCGCCTGCAAATCTGAAGGCTGGAAAGATCCGTCATCGAATTTTAAGAAGTGTATGGAGTTACAAACACCTCAGATACAGTCTCTAGAATTGGCATACCAAATTTTTGGTTGGGTTTCAGTGGTACACCAAGGTTGATCCACACAAGTGGTTCTTCATTTTTAACAGGTTTATAGGCTTTTCGATTGAGGGCCATACGATCAGGAAAATGAAAAATAAAAGGAAATAAGGAGTTCGTAAAATGAGTCGGAAAAAATTTAATACTAACAATTGAGGCTGTTCAGTTGAGTGGCAATTTTCTTTTGCACTTAGATTTGCACCTTTGAATGCTGTGATTGGTATTTAGTCATTCTCCAAGATAACAAGTAATATAATTTTTTTTTTTTTTTTTAAAGTCAATTCCTACTTTTTTTTTTTCACTCTATTGCAGAAAGTCCTTTATAAATAATTTTCATTCATTTTTTTTAAGTTTATCAAGCGGCATCTATGGGTAGATACATGCAACTTAAATCTAAAAAATAACTAAAATGAATGAATTAATATTTGAAAAACTGCATTCACATCCAGTGTCATCCACTACAAGTTCAAAAAAAAAAAAAAAAAAAAAATTATTTGAACTCGAGTGGACGAATGAAAAGTATTTCATGAACGATTGAAAATGGGAACAAGATATATATAGGGAGAGTGTGAGCTAATAGAAGGAATTGAATAAAATAAAAAAAAAAAAGTGCTGTTTACATAGTTACAAAAATATTCAATATCAAAACCAACACCTTATACAGTGGAGATTGAATTAAGAAATTTAGACAGGTGGCCTGTAAAATAACTTTTTCTGTTTGGAGGCATCTGCAGCTAAAACTAATGCAATCAAATTTCACATACACACTGTGGAAGACGCGGGGAGAGGAAAAACAAAAGTCCCCGATAGAGGAAGATTTTGGCGCCGCTGTCAAGCTTGCACTGCACGACAATTTTCATGCAAGATGGAACACAACCCTATATTCTGTGTTCGGTACAGAACCTTTACGGGTATATTTTGGTGTGAAGAAATTATTAGTCTGTGTTTTCCGACCATCTCTTTCCCTAGATGTCACCCCGCATGACTTTCGCCTCTGAGGGTGCCTTAAATCGTGTATGCTGGTGGTGTTACAAACCCGAGTTCCTTGAAAGATAACATAAGAGGAGCTGTTACAAACATCCAAGGTAGAGAACACCCTAACCGGATGCAATATCTTGTTTACGGGTTTGGTTTGGTTCTTCAGTCTACGGACATCTTGTGCACACGTTAGGCTAAACAGACCGGGACCTACAGTTTAAAGTGGATTCCGAACCACTCACAAACATCCATGCCACCGCCGGGACTCGAACCCGAAACCTGTGGTACCGAGCGCCTGAGCGCTAGCCACTCGGCCATTCAGGCCCTCTTGTTTACAGGAAAGGCCATACTGTACGCGTGGTCCTGGGTACCCTAATGTTGATGAATAAAAGATCATTTTCCGTGCGTTTCATGCTGTTGTCATTCATTTCTTCGTGTGTATTTTTTTTTATTAATCGAATATTAGAGAGTTTTTGCATACCGTATTTCGGACGTCCGTTAGCTTTTTCTCCCTAGCGCGCATGCTCATAGGAAATTGCGCATGCGTATCTGTAATAATATTTCCTATGAACATGCGCATTAGGAAGAAAAAGCTAACGGACGTCCGAAATACGGTATGCATAACTGAATCGAACATTATTTGAAGTATAATGCTTCAAAATCCCACTGATTTAATAACAAACATTTAAATTTTGAAATCTGTATTATTAGAAATTCATTCTCAATTTTTCGACATTATATATTAGTACTATTCCTATGATATCAAAAGTTTGAAATATTAGACATTTAACATTGTAAATCAAAATTTAAAGTTCTTGAATTCTGTGGAGACAGAAAATTCCCCGTCCTAAGTTCCTTTCTAATAAAGAAAGTGTTCGTTAAAATATTTTTTTAATTAATTAGACTTTTTCAAAGGTAATCAGAAACGCACATAATTTATTCCATTCAATTCAATCCACATTCATCTTATAGACTCATTTTACTAGAATTAAGGATAATATTTCATTTACTGCCCTCCTTCTCATTCAGAGACAAAAAATCTGTGTCTCAAACAAGGATATTATTTGACCAATAATTATGCAGTGTTATATTGCAATGGAAATATCTCGCACCTGTTTCAGTGCAATACAATGAATGGGGAACAACACAAAGTAATTCACAGTTTTCATATTATTTTTAAATGGGAATCACTTATATCACATAAATATACTTAAAAAAAAAAATGAATACCAAAATAAAATCAACCCCGAGATCCGAAAGAGAATTATTGCTGCCTATTTGGTCTTAGAAGCCAATTATGATCCCACCTGATTAAAAGAAGAACTAAAATTGCACTGTACAAAACACTCATAAGACAAGTATTAACGTATGCATCTGAAAGAGGGTCACTAACAGCAAGAGAAGAGAAAATGTTGACAATCTTTGAAAGAAAAGTGCTACGAACTATTTTTGGTGGCGTCAATGACAATGGAAATGGGCGACGAAGATACAATTTTGAACTTTACAAACTTTTTAGAGATATTGATATTCTAAAATTTGTTAAACTGAACAGAATGAGATGGGCCGGTCATCTTATGAATATGGAAAGTGATAGGGCTGCTTTGAAGGCAATCAATGCAACGTCTTTTGGACCCAGGGAAGACAGAAAAAGAGATGGGTCGACTGTTTAGACTCTGATTTTAATGTGATTAAGATCAAAAACTGGAGGTCCACGGCCAATAGGAGAACAGCCTGGCTGGACCTTTTAAAGAAAATAATCATTTTTTGCCCCCTCAGTGAGTGCAAAACGAACTTCATGGATGGACCAAAAGATTTGTTGCAATTACATGATCATTTCAGTTTCATGCCAAGGCTTTTGACCGCGTATGGATAAAAGGACTTTTTCATAAACTTATCTCTTACAAATTTCCTCCTTTCTAAATTAAAATTCTGCACTTCTACCTCACCAGTCGCAATTGTGTTGCATCTGTAATATTGACTCCACTCTTCATAATAATTTGGAGGAGTTACACAAGGTTCTCTTCTTGGTCCATCTCTCTAGAATATTTTCATCCATGATATTCCACAATCTCCAGATATTAAAATCCTCTCTGCACCGGTGATACGGCTATCTTACGTCAAAATAATAATCTTAAAATTTCTACAATAATCTTCCCCGCACTTGCAATTCGATTTTAAATTCTCTTCCTAGGATATGATATTTCTTTGTTTAAAAACAGAAAAAGACCTTAACATATAATCAGTTGTTTTTTCCCTCATTCCTACATCTGAAGTGCCATGACTTCAGATGTAGGAATGAGGGGAAAGATGGTAATGGGATGGTAGGGTAGATGTAGTGACCCCGCCTTCTAATGTTATAGTTTCTTCTCATTTCATATTTACACATTTTATTTTTAAAGTCTTTAAAAATTTTTTATTTCTCTCTGTTAATTTATACCATTACCTTTCTCTTTTATTTATCATATATTTCTAGACATAAAATGCGTGGCATAAAATTTCAATGGGCATTGACCTAAAGCAACACTTCTCCAACATCGACATAAAAGTGTGTGGCTGCTCCGATTTGTTTAAACCACCCAGAACTCCATTCAGTTTCATTATGTCTGTTATTATTATTTTTATCTTATATAGATAACTTTACAAATCATTTCCTAAATTAAAACTAAATAAATAAATAAAAATAAAATTATATATATAATCAGATGGGACAGATATAAAAGTTACCCATGAAATTTGGAATTGAATGTAAGAACAAAATGCATAACAACCATCTTAAAAAATAAAAAAAACTGTAGAATTAAAAAAATTTATTTTCTTGAAAATCTCATTTTCATTTCGAAATAAAATTGTCTTCGTTTTCACTAGACGATCTTTTTAAAACAATTTTGCATTCCTTTTCTTCAATTCCTTCTATTAGCTCACACTCTCCCTATATATATCTTGTTCAAATTTTCAATCGTTCATAAAACACTTTTTATTCCTCCACTGACGTTCAAATAATTTTTTTTTAACTTGTAGTGGATGACACGTGATGTCAATAAAGTTTTTCAAATATTCATTCATTCATTAAATTTAAAAAGAATTAATTTTAGTTTTTTTTAGATTTAAGTTGCATGTATCTCCCAATAGAGGGCGCCAGATAAACTTAAAAAAGGAATGAAAATTATTTATAAAGGACTTTCTGCAATCGAGTGAAAAAAAAGGTAGGAATTGACTTTAAAATTTTTCTTTATATTACTTGTTTACTAAATTGTTCAATAATGATTCATTTATTTTGTTAGTAGATATTGTGTATAAAAAAAAGACCGTTGAAGAAATTGAAAGTGATCAAAGACTCAAAAAACACTGCTCCCCAAAACAACGTCCATATATTTTATGGGTAAATAATAATAATAATATCAATTGATTTCTTTCTAAGAAGCAAAGCGATAAAAAAAAGAAGAATTTTAAAATGCGAAAAAGGCAACCGCTGCGAGCTGTCTGGGCGAGGGGAGGGGGGGAAGGCATTGTCTCGCGACTCGATCCGAGCGAGACAGAAGCAACAACTTTCCCATAATTATAGCTGTTCCCCAATTATTAATGATGGTGAATGCGAAAAACATCTAATGCATTCATAGCATGGGTGATACCTCTACTTCACAGGCAGCCGGGGAAGAGGCGAATTTCTTTCCCAACAGTCACCGTCGCTCGTGTGTCTGCACATAACAATAACAGTTTACAGTGCGCTGGTTGATTCACAACGATAATGACATGGATGCAAATTTACAAACATGCTTGTTGGCTGGGAACGATTTTCTGTATGAAAAATTAATAGTTTAAAAAAACTAAAAGCACGCTCTTAGAGTGAATCAAACGAAAAAGTAAAAAAAAATTATTGTTAACATAAGAATAACATAACGGGGAAATGAATGTCACTGTTCTAAAAGCGTGGAGGTGCTTGGTATGACATTTTTAAACTAACTCTGCATTTCGGAATGAAACTAATGAAAAATGATAACAATTGATATCGAGCAATCCACGCTTTTAGAACAGTCATTTTATTCTTATGTTAACAATTATTTTTTACTCTTTAGTTTGATTAACTCTAAAAAGCGTGTTTTTCAGTTTTTTAAGCTGTAATATTTGAATGAGGTCCCGGTACGGAACTTTAGTTCATACAATAATTTAATTGCGAGTAAAACAAAGGCTAAATGCGAATAGGTCGAGCCGACCAGGATTCGAACAGGGAATCTCCTGATCCGTTGTCAGGCGCGTTATCCATTGTGCCACTGCCCCACGTAGGTTAAAATGTCTTGCATACTTTCATTCTACATGGGTTAAATTGCTCTTCATAAGTTAAAATAAAATCACTCATCCTGGCGATCCTAATCATGATGAGATAATAAACGTATCAAAATATTTTAGTGTCGTCGGTCCTTGATAAGTCGACAACGTTTAAATTAAATCTGATCGCTTAAAGTAGGCCAAAATCGAGCCCAAAGAGTCAGTTACAAACAAACGTACAGGTGAAACTAATAAAGGCGTATTAAAAATGACATGGAACCTGCTAATCAAAATCGTGATATTTTGCAAGTACAAAAGCACTTACTTACAAAAGGAGGGCAACATACAACTACTGTATATTTTTACTCATTAAACTGATTTCAAATGTTTATGAACATGAATTCTGCTTTGCGTATCACTGGCTATTCTTATTAGAACGGACATCCAAGAAAAAAGGACAAATCTTCAGAAAATAAATCTATAAGCATGGAACAGTACTTCTTTTATTCTGAATAATAATAACAAACAGAAGATATAGATTTATAATAAGAATAAATGTCTTCCATTTTCAATGTCAGAATAATTTTTTTCTGTAAATTTCTATAAAGATTTCTTGAATTTTTTTTTTTTTTTTTAGCTCTTCCTTTTAAAAGTAGATCGTATGGATGGACAGATTGCGGAATGTCCATTTCACTAAATTGGCTAGGTAATTTTTTTAAAAATGATTTTCAAATTCTGATTAAAGATTTAAACAGGATACAGGACTTAATTTTAGTTTCAATAAAAAAAAAAAAAAAAACATTTAAATAATAGAAAAATGTTGTTTTCTACTTTATGGCGGATTCGATCCTTTGACAATAACGTACTAGATAAATTACAGGATTTCTATAAACCATTTTATTTTTATCTGTACATTTATTGCAAAAATATATTCCATTTTAAAATGGAACAAAGGAGATGTTATTGCTAAATAATATATTAAAATGGACAAGTCTGGATCTACACATTTATGTGAACAAACATTTTTAGGATGAGTCTAAAAAAAAAAAATCAATCCATAACGTTTGATTTTACGTGTCGTTTAATCGTTGATGAGAACAAAACTGAACAAAGGTGCTAAAATAGATTTTAAATTAATACTATTACGCGCTCAATATTTATACACCTTTTTATTATATTATAGTAGATTAATTATATTAAAAATGAAATAAATATATGCTCAATAATTCTTGAGGGTTCTTTTCTTTCTTTGTGTGTAGGTCCGTGGCTTTCACAAGTCAGTATATCCCTTTTTGTAGAATTAACGTTTCATTTCTTTAATGTATTTCGACTGCTATACAATTCTTTACATATCGTTTTGTTTACATGGAAGAGCATTTATTCACCTATAAACTTGCTTTAATTAATTTTCAAAAAAATGAATCTTTTGAATGAAATTCAAAATACTATTTTCTTTTTTTTAATTAAGTTACTTTAAATTGGCCGAAATTGTTTCCTCACCCTTGATAAAAACAAAATTAATACATATTTATTATTGATACCAACCAGAATAATGTAAAATAATGCTTTTGTTTAATGCTTAGACAGAAAATGAATAATATTTATGGAGAATTTTTTGCGACAAGTTTTTATTCTAACATCCATTTTATTTTCAACCTGTATTATCAATTAAATGTTGTTTAACACACAATAATAGTGAAATATACATAGTTAATATTTATAATTCAGACTGAACATATTAAAAAGTAATAAAAAAATTCAAAGTATTTTATTTGGAAACAACATGTTTGAAATAAATTTAAAAAAAAATTATACTAAAAACTAAAAATAAAGAATTTCATTTATATAGAACCGTAGTTTCCATAATCTGAACAATTTTTTAGGGCCAAATTTAAATGATCTATGGGCACAAAACGTAACACACTCACTCTTTTCTTTTTAATTTTTTATTTGAGGCTAAAATAACCATTTTCTTATTTCACCAGGGTTACAAATGTATGTTAAAATTAAATAATTACAGAAAAACAAAATAATATCGAGTAATTTTATCAAGAATGACGTACTAAAAAACTTAAACAAAATTTCATTAAGAATAAAAAAAATTTTATATTTTAAGTATTTTAAATACATATAAATAAGAATAAAATTTGCGTAAGTAATTTGAAATTTTTCATCAAGTGAAAAGAACATTGTAATGGCTTATATTTTTAAAAGTCAATTTCTGTACATATTCTTACAATCGCAGCTTTCCTGTAAAAATATAAGTAGAATTAATTTCTTAATTTTTTTAAGCTCAACTTTACTAAAGCTATTTTTTTAAATTAATTAATTTGGTATTAATCAATCAAAAATATCAGAATTTTGAGTTTAAGGTGTTTTTTGTATTTAATAAATATTCATTAATTTTCGTGCCATTTTTTAAAAGCAATAAAAAAAAAGTTTAAGTGAAAACATAGTTATACGAATTATTTAGGCAAATCTGATTCAAATATTTAATTGCAAATTATGCAATAATTTTTTTTATTAAGCATTAAAAAGTTAACCGTTTTTTCTTTTTTTAATTAAAAATGCTGTTTTTGTTAAGTATCACGCGAGTAGCAATATTTAAATAACAGAATAATTTTTATATTAAAATGAATAGTAACCCTTAAAAAAATTATAATTCTGACTTCAGTTGATAAAAAAAAAATATATATATTACTTAGCTACATAGCCAGTTGAAATATTTATATTTTTATAGTTATAATTAATATTTTCTACGTAACATATAATTCTTTTGAAATTCTTAAATTATATACTGAAAATTTAGAATATTCATTTGGCCACTTCAAATTCTGAATAAATAATAAGTTAATTACATGAAGAGCATTTTATTTTTATTTAAATAAATTCGAATCTACAACTGGAAATTCTGAATGATTATAGAACAAAAACTTAAAACCAAATGATTCTATATCAACCGAATAATTAATTGTTTATGTTCCTACTAAAAAATCAATTTTCTTTTTTCTTGATTTCAATCCTGAAGGAGAAACAGTACAATTCTTTTCTTCTAAAAATAAAATAGGACATTTAACAATCTTATTAACAGTGCAAGCCCAATAAAAAATTTAAATTCATTCCAGGATTTAAATGTTATAAACAAATATGGATGTTCTATAGAAATTTTAATTTTAGGACTTAAGAAACAATCCAAGTTCGTTTCCATGTAATTGACGACGAAATGAAAACAATTAGAATTTTTTTCTCCTCATATTTCAAATTGCCGAACGAATATGAATATTTTAATGGAAATGATCGTTCCATTTGAGAAGTGTGATGGGAACGATACTCATAAAACTCAAATTAAAACTCGTTAACATGCTCTAACTGAGTCATAAAAAGTAAAAGATAAATAATCGAAGCAGGTTTCTACTCACTCTACTGACAGTGAATGGGCGGGGGTTGACATTCGAAGGCCACATTGGAGAGTGGTGCTCTAATAATGCTGTAGACTGCAGGGAGATTTCATTAATAGAGACAGATACGGTCTCAATGCCGTCAATTCTGCGTGCAGAATGTTTGAACTCGTTAAACGACTGGGGAATCGTCTGCTCGGACAAGGGAATTTTTCCCTCTTCGCGTAGGGAAAAACAGAGACGGGAAGGGAAAGGGCGGGGCGACGGAAGATTTTTAAAAAATAAATTCCAAATTCTGACATCGGAAATGTCTTTTATGTTCCACATCTAAATGTGTGTGTAACAGATTTTTGCTTGTACTTCATTAAATTTATTAGGTTTCTCATTAAAATGATCGATTAGCAGATGATTAATATTTCCTTTGGAGAAAATATACTTTTTTAATTTCATTTTGGACAGAAAATTCGAATTTCTGACAATCTTCTTTTGTGTGATTAATTAATCATACAAATAAAACTTAAATAAAATTTTTCCATAATTAATTAATTGAAAGATTTAATTAGTAAAATAATGGGTTTATTGTTGATTTTTTTTTTTTCCTTTTGTAGGAAGCATCTTTTCAAGTAGCTTAATTTTTATCCACAAAAATTTTCTAAAACAAAATCAACAAACCAGAGCTGAAATACAACAAAACTAAGTTTTCCATAAATTTTGGGAAACTTTTAAATAATACTTATGCTTATGAGAATAATTTTATTTTGTATTTAATCATTTTATTATTTAATATTATTTTTTCAAGCAAAGGAACACATTGCATTCTATGCAAAGAGATGATATAATGTACTTAACTTTTATATGTTACATTCTCACCATTCTATAATCTTACCGAGTATTCTATGTAAAATAAAGCAATAGTTTTTATTATTATAGTTAATAATAATAAAAAATAGACAATTTAACAAAATATCTAGAGATAGGTAAAATGTATGGGTTTAATTATGTGCAATGCTGCCACTGAAAAACTTTTTTCAAAAAATAGATTCGCCATACTTTCGTTATATGTATATATATATATATATATATTGATGTCGGGTACTTGACTTATTTTAAAACATTAACAATTGAAGCAAAGTCAAAGTTAATCATGAATGCATTTTAACGTTCCCAAGAGAAATGTTCTGAAACTAATTGGCTCGTTTGTGTCATACGTGAAGAAAATCAGACACAGCCAATGACAGAGAAGCATATTGCCAAGACTATTTGCCTAATTTGAACAATTTAAGATGAAGTGAGCCATTTGTTTCGTAAAGCCACGACCAGACTCTTGTTAACGCTCGATTCATGACAACTCGTGCAAGCTAGCATTCAGGAGAGCGAAGAGAAAGCGTGGAAAAGAGAAAGATTCGATGTAAATTATGACAATAAGTCTGCCAACATAAGTCAAGACTTCATAGTAGTATTTTTCATCCCATATGTGGTCACCAACTAAGGATTATTGGAAAATGGGAAATTACCTAGAAAATGACGAAATATCTGGAAAATGAGGTCATTAATGCGTCCAAACACCCTTCCATTAATGAGGTAAACCTTATTTCTCAATTAATATGTCTTTGAAAAACAAAACAAGCAGATTGATTTCCACAAATCCAAAATATACAGGGTAGCTTAAAAGGATTCCTCTGTTTTAAATACAAAGACTGTTCTCAATGCAAATTTTTAAAAATTCTAGTATATCTCAAAGATGTTTTGTCTGGCTCAACATATGTAAGGCGGCAGCATTTAGCGGTCCGTTTCATATTATACTTGATGAACATTATTGATAGTCGTCGATGCAAACTTTTGATTTTCTTGGCAGTACAATGCCATATCATTTTTAGCAGTTACCATACATTTTTGCATAAAATACCACGCCTTTTAATTTATAATAACACCATTTTTCTGATATAGAGTTTGGATTGCAATTGGAGAGATAGGCACGATGCGATTTTGCTAGAGTTATACAATTCTTAGTATTTAGGATTCTTAAAATATTACCCTTGGAGGCCAATGTCAATAGACGAGTATTTTTATCACCTATGCCCTGTGTTGTCTATGGAAACTTATAGAAACAGTTGGAAAAGAGAGGATTTTTACATAGTCTTTATATTATATGTGCAACATGCTTGGAGAACAGCTTGTGGAATATCAGAAGTGAGGGGATGTCAGCTGGAAACTGACAAACCATGCCGAACTAAAAATTTTCTTCTCTAAGTCAGGCAGTCCGATGCCGAAGTAAGTCCAGCCTGGATTCAGACAATGACAAAGTTTCTTGAACGATGAAGTGAACATAATAGCATCATCATTTTAGAAAGTAATTACTAATAGCAGACCAACGAACTGTTAAAAAGATCATCAGTTGATTTATTTCCTTCCAAACAATCTTCTATGATATTTGACATTCGTTCACTTAAGACGCACCACAGTTACACAGAATATTTTGATACTGAAAATATCTAAGGTTAACTTTCGGAGAAATAGCCAAGCTTCAGAAAATCTTGTAAACTTTGAAATTGAAACCATCACTTAATCACGGCAGAAAAAAATTACATTCTAAATAAATGAGGTAAAATGATTGAAACTATCATTATTATTAACAAAATTATTAATTTTATAAAATTTTATTTACACAAATAACCATACTTTGTTTTATGAAAATTATATAAAAAAAGATTTTCATACATTACATGCAATGGAAGATCTGTAGAGATTAACAAGTATGTTAAAGAAAAAAGCATATCAAATATTAGTAAAATATATATGAATATTTCTCTATAAAGCTCGTGTATTATGGAAGAATTTTATATAGATATTTTTTTCAAAATATTAGGCATTAAAATAAGAGAGTTGAACAAATTTTGATACTTACATTAAATTATTATGATAAGAGTATTAATACACATAAAATTTTCATATTCATTCATTAAACAAAACTTTAGTGAAGTTAGAGTACTCAAGTCTTAGTTAGAGTAGTTAAGTCTTTAAAATTTTTATAGTTAAGGAAAATTTTAAAAAATTCTAATCCATGAAGCATGCATAAATAATTTACAAATTTCAGCTAAGTGAATAGAATGTTATCAATTATCAAATATTAGCAGAATTATTGTTGATTAACATTTGACCAATCTTTCCATAAAATAATAAAAGTATATTGTTTCACATAAACAATAACTGAAATTACTCTTAAAAATAAAATTTGTAATTTAAAAATAATACCATAATGATATAAGTTTGTTCACCGAGAGGTAGGTATTTAATATCGATCAATATACATGTTATTAAGAAACATTTTAGAACTGGATGACATCAAGTATTTCTCCACCTCTGCAAGTTAAAAAAAAAAAAAATGTATACATTTTTCTTATAATTCTATCTATCAATTTACTTTTATTTTCGTCCACTGTATTTCTAAAGTTTTAATTGATACTAATGTATCAAATAATATCGAACAGTAATTGAGGAAAATGTCATCAATAAAAAATATTCTAGAATGAACAGCAGTGCAAAACGACTGAGCTGCTAAGTTTGTAAACATTCATCATCATCTTTTGAAGAGATTTCCATGCATTCCTCTGGGTGACAAGGGTCCTCCAATTCTTAACCTCTAGTACAGCAAAATCCTTTTCAACTGCGTCTATCCATCTCAACCTGGGTCGTTCTCTTTCTCTCTCCCTGTGGCTTTGCCAAAAAGAGCCTTTTTACAGGGTTTGAATCATTCATTCTAAATATATGAGCAGCCCAGTTTAATCTATAGAACTTAATAAATTTTATAATATCTGGGTCTTTTACAGCATTTACAAATTTCTGAATTATATTTTATTAATTTTCCAACTATCACTTTCCTAACACCTCGAAAATAGTCCTTAAAATCTTCTGCTCAAATAGACCTCATCAGATCTTGACAAAGTCAGTTTCAGAGCCCTAGGCCAAAGTAAGTCTAATAAGGATTTTTGTATAATAAGAATTTGTAAACATTAGTTTTTTAAAAATATACAATGTAATATTACGTAAGAAGATTTTATTTAAAGACAAATAAAATGCAAAAATGTCACTTTATTATAATTTTCGCATAAACGACGAAATAAATCGATTTGGCAAATGAAATAAATTCTCAAATTAAAGAAAAAAAAAAAAAATATTACAATTTATTACTGTTTTATTATGAGCATGGTAAAATTCGATTAAGCTAAAATCATCAACAGAAATAATGCTTTTTTATCATATGTATTAAAACTCCTACCATCTAGATTAGTTTTAATAGTAACCATGTTTATGTACAAAAAATTAATACCAAATTTTTTTTCCTCTTTTCATTTGCTACAGTTTTGCTTCTACGATCAATAAAGGTGTATATGTTTTGCAGAAAACTTGTATATGCACTATGCATGTATATGTATACGTATCATATATATACTCATATTATTCTGAGTTTTTAATATCCATAGCTCAGAATTTAGCATGTTCATTAGAAAACAAATATATATTTTTATTATAAAAGATTTGACCTTAACATATGCCAATTTACTGATAATTCTGCACCAGTGACTTTTTGCTGTTAAAAAAAAAAAAAAATTCTAATCATCTTCAAAAAAATTTTTTGTTTGGTCATTTGAACTTAATGAAATTTTCTTCATAGATTGTTATAAATTTACTGAAAAAAAATTATTTTACGATGCAATACGAGACTTTTATAAACATTGCAATAACATATTTAGAGGCTAGAGGAGTTCAAGCTTATGAAAAAAAATATTATATTATTAAACTACAATAACATTTTTGTCATTTGGTAGTGTTTAGCAAATTATTAGGAAATATATATCATTTTATACATAAAAAAACGATAGCTCTCTGGCTTATGAACCTTTTAATTAAAATTTTTAACATGTAGTGGCGCCATTTATCGAAACTTTTCTGGACTAATTAGAATTAGATATCAAGGGAATATGATAATCACATAAATTAAAGTACCTTTTCATGAGCAGAGGATGATCAGGAATTTAAATAATGATTTGGCACATAGTATCCCTTTGCCACTGGAGTTTGATTAGGAGATAAAATAAGTATTTAATAGCTTAAAAACTAATATCTGGCATATTAATTCTTCAATGTCAAAAGATAAGACATATATATTTTATTTATTTTTTATTATTAATAAACAAACTCACTCACAGACATTGTATAGACGCATTTGTACAAAAAACATTGAACTATTTCACAGTGTAAAAGTTCGGTTCAGTAAAAATTTTTTTTTAAGTTCTAAGCGGTCAAAAATACTGCCATTTTCCAAGAATTGCATCTTTGATCGAATCCACGTATTGCGCAGGAACCCAGTAAAGCCAATATCTTGATGCTTCCGTTGTACCTAGTTGAATTCCCTAATAATAATAATAATAAAAAATGTATTTGAAAATTTTTTATACAAGTTAAATTAACAGAACAAAAAATAAACACATTACAAATAATTAAGTTCTTCAATTAAATTTAATACATATGCAAGGAAATTAAAATATTTTTTTTTGACATGATTTCTATCATTATATATCCAAGTTTTTATTAATACCTTATTAAAGATTTACATATTGCATAGCCACTTGAACATTCCACTTCAAGATTTTATATTATTTCAAATGAAAAATTTCTAAAATTGCACCATGTTAATAATTATTTGAATGTTTAAGACTTGAAAATTGCTCTAAATAAAATAGGTAAAAAAAATTCTTACCATAATGTGGTATTCTTCATGCCCTTCAATAGGTTCACTAACAATGGTTTTAATGGAATTCATAGGAATTTTATCTGTTCGTTCTAAAATCAGCAATAAATAACTTTTATTGTTTAATAAATTAGCAAAAGTTATAAGTTATTCATAAAACTAAAATTATAAAAACTAGCATCTTTTCAATAAATTTTTAAAAATATTTTCAAACCATTTCAAAATTACTTTCACCATTATATAAATGCTAAAAAATAATGGAAAAAATAGTACAGTAATCGTCATTTAATCTGGCACCATGGCTGCGCCGGATTAGCAATTGTGCCTGATTAACAAGAGTCAATATAGTTTATCAGGAATACCAAAAATAAACCATCCTAAAAATTTAAATAATTAAAACATGTAGCTCTTTAATGCCTTTAAGCAGACCTGTGTAGAAAAAGTAAATATTTAATATTTCTTTTTGATGGTAAATACAAAATCAAAATTGTACATTGAGCATTAATTTAACTGAAAATTCTTGTATTGATAAAAACACAACACAATAGAAAAATTAATATACAGTGATAGATAAAATAAGTTGCAAGACGCAATTCTATGGAAGGGAAGGGAGAATGAGCATTACTGTTAAAACAACATATATTGGCCAACTCTAGTGATTTAGATATCTACTCTCAAATATTGTTACAAATTAAATACAAATTTGAATTTTATGTTGTATGGAAATAAAAACTGTTAGTTATAATAAATATTCGCTGAAAATACAAGCAGCAGTGTCGCAACCTGGAGATCAAGGTTAAAATGCCAGATTAAAACACTTACTGTAGTTCTATATTATATTGAGGCATGCATTGTTTTATAAAGAATTTTCACTTTATTTTAGTTAATTCAAACTATTAGTTGAATTCTTCATTGCATTTTATGAGAATTTACATTTTCGAAACCAAAATAATACTAAGCATTTATACCATCCGAATGAAAATGTATAGTTTAATTGCAAATAATAAGGAATGGTAAACATCTGATTAAAAAGGCGGAAATTGACAAATCGATTATTTGTGAGGGGTGCTAGTCAGATATATGAGCTGGAAAAAATGCATTGAAAGAAAAAGGTATAATAGTTAGTGCCGATTTTTTTTTCATTTAATATCTTGTAATTTAAACATTTTAATTATTAAAATTAAAAAATTCTTTATTAAAATTCATTCCCTAAATTTTTTCTCCCCTATGATGCTATTCTTTTTGAATCAGTCTGGCTCTATTCCACATGATAGGTAGTCAGACTTTTTCTCCCCTACAAAATCTTTGAAATGATGCTATTCTTTTGAATCAAGGTTGCCATGTTTTATGACCTAGTAAAAAACATACCAGTCTGAATGAAAATGTATTTTAATTGCCACATGATTATTTGTGGTGCTAGTCAGAGCTGGAAAAAATGCTATAGGTTCGATTTTTTTTTCATTTAATATCTTCAATCTAAACAAAATCTTTGATTTTCTCCCTATGATGCTAGCTTTATAAAAAAAACTATTGGATTTAAAACAAGGTTGCCATGTTTTATGACCTAGTAAAAAAACATACCAGTAGCTGAAAAAGAACTCAATACCACAATATAGAATTCATATCTCTACAAAGAACAACTTTGAATAAAAATAATAAATTTTTCTAAATAATAAAACTGGTTTAGTTACTTTTAAGCAGATTTATTATCAGCATTATAAAGAATCAATTAATAAATTAATTCTTTATAATGCTGATAATTTTAACATGCAAACTGCACATGGCTACTTATAACAACCTACCTTTGGTACCAATCCACACTTGGTCAAGCTCTAATTTAAAGGTTAGTCTAACTTTGCCACCGGACTTGTTTACCATACCAGACAAGGGATAAGGAGGTAAACTATCATAAGAAACAAAACCAAAGGAAAAAAAAAAAACTAAACTTCACAATGCTCAAATATTGGATGTTATCATGATTACTTAAAAATCATATTAGGCATAAAAGTTAACATTAAGTAATAGAGCATTAGATTCCAATAGATTTGAATTTAAAAGCATACAAAAAAATATTAATGTAATTATAGTTATTAAAATGCATTTCTTCAAAATTAAATGAATATCATAATCCCATCTATGCAAACTTCAATGTAACATTTCAATTTAAAAATCTTTTAGTCATTTGGAAATTATACTTTGTTAATAGATATTTACTAAATATTTTGTGCTGTAAAACACTCATTAAAATTCATTTATACACAAATTAATTTTATTTCAATTTAAAATAAATTTTAAAGTGTAAATCATTTTTTAAACAAAAGCAACTAATGCTAAATAAAAATGGCATATAGATATTATGATCAATTAACGAAATTACAACACACAAATAAACATTTTGATTCTAACTTTAGCATTTTTTATCCCTGGCTGTGCATCTTCCGGCAACCCTTTGTCAATTATTTTCTTGTATGCATCTAAAAGAAAAAAAGCATTAAACATCAAACAAGTATTAATAAACAATTACAATGGCATACACTTGGAGACAGCATTTACTGTTTTTTTTTTTTTTGATGGATTAAAAACTATAATTAAACATGATTATTAAAAATTAATCTGATTTATATATATGATACTTCCAAGAATAAATATTTTTAACAAAAGTATTAATAACTCATTTAGCAACCTAAATAAGATGGAGATGATTATACTGCTCACGGATTAAGTGATTGTATCGACCATATCTGGGAAATGATTCCTTCAAAATGAGAGTACTCTTGCTTTCTTATTTTAATAAAATAAAAAAAACCTGCCCTAATACCTCAATGCAATATGGTGGTCTACAAAGAAAACAACTATCGAGTTGGAAATTTATTTCTGCTTTCATTTTCCACCTATAAATATTAGAGTAACTATTAATTTTATAAATTACATCTTTTTAGCATGAGTTCAGGGAGATAAATCACTTGATGTAAGGAGACGGAAACCTCATCTCAACACTATTACAAGAAAACTTAACATTCAGAAAACATTTCTAAAAATTTTAAAAAGTATATATAAGTGAATCATGGCAAATAACTTTAGTAGCATTAAGATAAATAGATGTGAGCAAAAATTTTTTTAGATGAGCAGTTATTTTCTTTCAACAGTTTATAAATCCAGAGATTGTCATATATGTAACAAAACAGTATAATAAAATCATGACATATTAACTCCCAGAGAACGAAAATTTTATTTTTTATTAAGTTTGCATAATAATAAAAATCAAACCACATGATAGTTTTTTTTGATACATTATTTTGAAACAAACAAAATAGTTTTAAGTTTATTTGATATCATAAGAGTTCCATACTAGGAATTCATTTTTAAAAAACAAAATCTAACAGAACAAATATTAAATAACAATCTATAAAAGAAAACTAATCAAAAATGTATAACTTTAATTTGTAAGGAAAAGGAATGCAGTTTACCTTTTGCTTGCAGAAGGGGTTCTTTGTAGCAGCTAATAAAAATAAAAAAATTCTAAGTACGGTAAAAAAAAAAAAAAAAAAAAAACCACCACTTCATAGAGTAAAATACTAAAAAATTCTACTTCATTATTAAAAACAAACTATTCTTTTAAAACAATGTTAGTTTTATCACAAGCAATTAAATGTTCACTGAACTTATACAAAGGAAAGGAAAAAACCTTTTTGTGTTTAATATTCAATCATTAAATAAATTTCATTTACCTAGGATATAACAATTTTAAATTCCTTCCATAGATTAATTTTGTGTAATTAATAACTGAATGCATATTCTTTTAATTTCTCTGAAAATGAAGTAAAAAGTGATAAAAAAAATTCAAGTCTAATCAGACTTGAAAATCCTTTATACCCAAAAACTTGGGATACTTGGTTTATGGCTTATGTTTTATCTTTTTGGTTAATATACACATCACGAAAGGGCAGTTGGAATTTAAAACCGTTAATTCATCTATTAACATGATAGATTACACATTTAACAAAAATTAGTCAAGCTGGAAATGTGAAATCTCCTAATTTTTTATCACATGGTACACAAACCAAGTTTAATTTTTCTAAAGACATTTTTTTCATTAATGACAATTTAATATTTTTAACTACCCAAATTAAATTATCAGCAAATCTATGGATTCCTGAACCAAGACTTATAATCCAATTTATATTGAAAAAAAAAACAAAAACTAATTATTTAAGTTGGTTAAATTTTTTTATAATAAAATGTTACGCATTGCAAAGCTTATGTCTAATTAATGTTAAAATCTTAAGTTAATTTTAATTTTATTAATGTGTTAAGTTCCCAAATTTTGTAGTTCAATTCCATGATAAAAATGAAATTTTAATTTAATATATTAAAAGTATTTAAAGGAATTTTTTTCTGAGGGAAACAATATAAAGAAAACTATATACCTGCAGCTTTTTCTTCTTTCAAATCTTGTTCTGACGGTGTATTAACAGCTAGTATGTCATTTAAAGTTGAACCCACAACCATGACCTTGGCATTCCTAGTAATACTAACTTCTCTTAATGTTTTTTCATCTTTACAAAGACCTGTAAAGGAACCAAGAGGTAATATGTTAAAAATCTAAAGATTACATTTCATTCAATTTAAATAAAACAATTTGACACTATACCTTTATACATTACTTTCTTGCATGGATGCAGGAACACCTGAAAGAAAAAAATTGTAAAAGTTATTTTAAAATATATAGAAAACAAAAACAAATTATTAGTAAATAGTGGTGCATTTTCTTAACACAATGCTAGAGAATATCAATTATAATATCATTAGTTTTGTTACTTCTCAATTCTAAAGAAAATTCACCACTTGAGCAGTTTGTAATAAAGTTAAGAATTATTATCAATGCTATACATGTGTGACATTTGCCCAAAAAGATTTTAATTATTCTTTATCTAAAAAATACAAAATATTTTATAATTTTTATACATTTGGTAATTAGTTTTTCAAACATTGAAAATTTAAGAAAAAATCCATGAAATATGTTGGGGAAAAAAAAAAAAAAAAAAAAAAAAATCATTTCATTAAATTCTTGACTTAAAAAGAAACCAATTATATTTCACAATACAATAGACAGCTTTATAGAATTAATAATACACACAAAATTTTACATTATGAACAAGTTATTCACTTGGAATATTAATTAGCGGAGGCAAAAGAAATCTACAGCAGTATTCAACTTGCAGTAATTTTCTACTTCCTTTCCTAGCAGACAATTCTTTGACATATCATATACCAATAAAATTCTGCTTCATATCCAAACCATAAAAGCTAACTAAATAATTTAAAAGACAATTTTCTGATGCCCTAATTACACAACAAAATGTTATAAATTTAAGGCACAGAAACTTAAGAAGAAAATATACATTTCAGAATTATTAGTAAAACAAAGATTACATTTTTCAGTCGATTTTTATATTTGTTTAAAATGTTTTTGTTATCCAATGCAAGGATAAAAAAAAAGATCAAAAGAACTGATTTTCATAGTGTTTATCAATTACCTAAATAAAGAGATAAAAGGTTATTCAGTACACTGACTATTCAATAATCTCAAAGATAAATGGCCAAAAATATAATAGACTTAATTAAGATAGCAGTTATTCAGACACATATATTAAAACTATTATAGCTTCTGATATTTAAAACTAGATGATGGTACAAATAAAGTAAAAAATATGATACTATTATGATGGGGTGAAAAAAGATAAATTATTTCAAGAAAAAGTACAATAATTATGTAGAAATAAAACACAATTATAAACATATTTACCAATAAGAGATTCAAAGTGCTTCTTTAATGCCAATATAGTATCATCTAATGGGAAACATATGTCATATTTCTTTTTATTAAAAATTACTTTAAAATCTATCAGTTCCTTTGCTTCTTCAAAGGAACCTACCGGTGTTCCATCCATCGAGCCACAAGCACCTAAAATATTTCAATAAAATTGCATACATTTTTAATAACAGGAACGATGTATTTGCAATTACTAAAATAATAATCATAATTAAGATCAAAATTATGCATGTACTATGATTGTTATATAATATATATCATTATACATAAAAATTGAAAATAGTAATAAAGAAAAACAATTTTCCCTTATACAGCAAAAAACATACACATAAAAATTTCAATATAAATCAATTGATTCTAATTATAATTGAATATTTTTAAACATAATTTAAGTTATTTTTTATTTTATTTTTTTAATTTCACTTGTATGTGTTACTAGTGTATGAGTATATAAGTGCTCATTACTGTAACTGACATTGTATTTGAAAACCGAGAAAATGACTGGCAATGACAAACAGATGAGGAGAGATTTATCCTTTAATACTAACAAGTTAATCATTAAATAATGGAAACAATCAGTTACCCATAACTTTGTAGAGCAGTGGTTCTCAAAGGGTGTGGAGACATATTTCTCCACAGAAATGTCTCCGATATAAAAATAATTATAGTTACTGTTTTCCCATTAAAAGATAACTTTCATTACAAACAACTAACCTTTCTAATTGATTTTGTTCTTCTCTCTTCACATAAGAAGTTGCAAAACGATAATATGTATCCAGGAAACAAGGCTACTAGGAATGTTATGTCTATGTGATTTTCAATGTTAAAAAAAAATTTCCATTCAGTCCATGAGATCCACCTTCAGTAAATAATAATTTGTGGAGTTGATCATTTGAATATATAGCTGTGAAGCATCAGTAATGGATGTGGTTATTCTTCTTGTGTGTATTATTTATTTTGAAAGTGGATGTTATGTGCTTATTACTTAATTTTCAGAAAAAATATACCCAAATAATGGATAGATTTCTCAAAAAGAAGCATGATATTGAAAAATCCTATTCTGAAAGTGAACAAAAGTTAAGTGCAAGAAAGAAAGAAAGCAAAAATCCAGCCTACTCTCAAATATAATGAAAGTTAATCAAGCTTTGATTTCACTTGGACCGAATGTAAATGGCAAATAAATCATTACTCAAAATTCAGTTAATTAGGTAAAAATTTTAAAACTATATACCTTTTACAAAATAAATATGTACATTTTTTTTCAAGAGATTGTCTGAACAGAAATTATAAGCAGCAAATTCTTTTTAAAATTTAATGACTCAAATCGCTTGTCATCAAGTCTCAGAACTGATAGCAAAAAATATGAAAGCTCATAGATGCAAGTCACTTGCTTTTGTTTGCATGCAGAAAAATGTACTTGACAATGCTAGGAAATGAAGCAATAATAAAAATAAGCAAGATTTCTCCATTCAATGATACAGTTAATAGGCATGTTATAGAAATATCTTCTAAATTGAGAAAATGTTTGTAGTAATAAACTTCAGTATACAAATCTTACATTGCACGTTGATGAGTCAATAGACATTATTAACAAGGAGCAACTCTTAGCATTCATCCATTTTATTAATGAAGATCAAATAGTAAATCCATATTCTATTTTTCAAAGAATTAAGTGTTTCCAAAAGTGAGAAAGTTTAATATTTTGAATAACTATCTTACACAGATAGAGCTCCTACATGATAGGCTGTGTTAAGGGACTTACATCTTTTGTAAAAATCCAAACAAAATGAGAATATGTATTGCAACTCATGAAATTCTCATTTTCCATCACTAAACACTGAACAGTGTGATTGGATTAGAAACCAATTCCTAGAAACATCATATGACTTTAGTTTAACATTATAAAAATTGAGAATTGAATATAAGAACTGGTAGCTATATTTGCAGATCGTGGATTGAGAATAAACATAAGGAATTGTGTCTAGAAACTATTTTGATTTCTACAATGAAGAATTTATGTCAATATCTAAAAAAGTTTTGAACATTTTACTACAATATTCAGCATCACACTGATATAATTAATTTTCTACCTTCACTAATTAAATGTAAAAAGAGGATATCTTCAATTGACAAGGAAGTGAGAGTTTGCCTTTCAAATATATGAAGAAAATGTTAATGTCAAATGTTAAAAGAAATTACTAGGACACATTAACCTGTTTCTCACAAACACAAAAATGTATAAACTTATGTATGTTTCATTTTTTTTTATTACCTTTTCTTTTTTGTAATATTTGACCTAACTATTATAACAAATTTCTTAAAATTTCATATAGAGAGCACCTACATTATTTGTAGGATTTTAAATGCACCCTGACTTCAAAATGTTTGATAACCACCGATATAGAGAATGAGGTTCACAGGACAACATGTTTTCATAAAAAATTAATTAATTAAAGAATAAAAGATTCTATGGCAAGCTCAAGTACATAAGAGAAATGATAACAGTCGAATTTTTTAGGTTTATATAACTACTAAATACAAAATAAAGTTAAACTTATGGAATAATAGCCAACACCAGATGACATTATATTTAAATTAAAAACCAAAACTTATACTAATAATAGATAATCAAACTAATAAACATTAGATAATCAAACTAACTAAACATTAGATAATCAAACTAATGCAAACAAAATTTCTAGTAAAACACTACTTTGAACAATAATTAGTATACTTATTAAAAATCCATCTAGAATAATTTTAATGTAGAATATAAGCACAATGCATTCTACAAAATACTTTATTTAAAAAATTACTACACATAAATCTTTATGCAATTGAATTAAAAAAATTTTTTTTTTTTTTTAACTTGTGCTTCACTTTTATGGAACTAACCCAATGTTTAAGGTAGGAAATAATTTGTAATTTAAGAAATTTCTGAAAATTTCATACATAGTAATCTAGTTTCAATTATGAGCATTTTAATTTTATCAATTTTAATATGATGTTTTTGACAATACAGTTATTGCATTAGCATTTTTTTTAGAGACAATAAAAAAATACACTTTATAAAACTTAAAACCCATT
The DNA here is from genome assembly GCA_021605095.1 of Caerostris extrusa. Lineage (NCBI taxonomy): Eukaryota > Metazoa > Arthropoda > Arachnida > Araneae > Araneidae > Caerostris > Caerostris extrusa. The sequence goes on along the minus strand of BPLR01018023.1, from coordinate 2,749 downwards.
TCTTAGCCACAATGAGTTAGGAGATAGCAGGATCATGATAAGAGGAGGAGCAGGAGATTAGAAGCATTTAATCTTTAAAATTCTAAAAATATCTTATTTCAAGAGGCTTTAAAGATTGTTGAAATAAATTGGGATGTTAAACTGTCAATAAAAAAATTAGGGCAACTACTAATATTTTCACCCCATCAATGATGAAATAACAATCGATAATTCAACAAACATTTTATGCTAGCATAGATTTAGATACTGTATGAATGACAAGGGTTGAGAATTTAAAGTGCTTTTGATTCTAGATAATCCATTCATGTATATTGCCATAGCACACCTAAATTGGTATATTATGTCAGACAAGCATTTTGAATAAGGCAAATGATGAAGAAACATTATATTATGAATAGTAGAAATTTTTTGATTCTCATTATTTGAATTGAAACCAAAACCTATAAGCTCTTGCTAGAAAGCCATTTGGTCTTCAAGTATTTAAAAAGAATGCTTCTGTTCCTTTCAATCACACTTCAGAAATTCCTAATACAAATTTAGCATTTGAAATTGGCATATAGGATTTGATGATCTTATATCAAGAACTGCTAAGTAATTAACCTCTCAGCAAAGATGAAATAGCGAAAAATGTTTCTGCGAGACTCCTGAAAGCAATGAAATGAATGGATAATTCTACTTTTTATTGATGATATAATTATAGGTTTTTAAAAATCCTAATTAATTAAGTAAGATGTGAAAAATGTGAAGAAAAGTGATAGGAAATTTTCCCCCACAAGTTTGATTAATATTTTCACATATAGAATTATGTCATGATTTATTTGAGGCACAAATGCAAAATTAATAAAACAAAATCATACCTAAAATTAATCAAACAACCATTGGAACTTTTATGGAAAGCCTGACAAATTTAAGTGATATTGCAATCTCCTCAAAACAAATGCTTTTATTGTCAATAACAGAGTTGCCAATCTCTTATGATGAAAAAAGGTCCACTTTTATCGATACTAGGCAATTCTACACTGGCTAATAACCAGCATATTTCTTACAGAATACTTCTTAAACAACTGAAATAATATTTCTTTTTAAGTCATTCAAATCTATTTTACGTATGTGTTTCATGAGATGCAAATAAAATCTTATCACCCTAAAGAATTTGATTTTTTTCGCTTTAATTTACTTATATTTCAGGTATGGAATCACTTTTACATTTTCTATGGAATCAATAAATACTTTTAATACACAAAATTTCAGGAACTATAAAAAAAGAGGGTTTTGATGTACTGTAAAAACATTATTTTTAAAGTAGGATTATGAGTACCACTGAAATTTTCTGAGTTACATGAAATTTTGAAAACCTCATAAAAGAAATTAGATTTCTTTTCTGTCTTTTAAGTAAAATTTCAATATAAAATAAAATGAAAGGATCATATGATCTACTAAATATTTTGTATTTTACTACTGAAATCATATGAGCTTAAAGCATATTTATTTTAGAAATGTGAAAAAAACATGGGATTACATGTAACAAGAAATTTTCAGAACTGATAACTTCAAATTTTCAGGACACACTCACTTGCATGATATATTCTGATCAACATAGTAGAAAAATTACATATACATTTGTAAGATTTTCCATTTAGATGGAATAATAAATATAAATAGTTAAGAAGTAAACAAGCAATTAAAATAAATTATTACACTAACTGACAAACAAAAATAACTGAATTAGAATAGTATTTAAAAGCTCAAAATCATTTTGTGCTTTCAAATCACGGATTATTTTAATCATAGAATAGTAATTTAATTAAATGTAAAACTGCTCAAAATAACTCATAATTATTAGAAAGAAAAAGTGGAAGAAAATATACAACTATGTACATAAAAAAAAAAAAAAGTAATGTAATGTGCAAAAATATAAAAATTTTATTATATGTGCAGACCATAATTAATAAAACATAAAATAGTTTTTCGGTTTAATAATATCCAGCAGATTAAAAGTTATTTTAATCAAATGATGACTGTAAAATAATCATATCTAACAAACATTTTTAAAATTACACTGGCCAGTATCAAATTCTTATTTTAAAAACATGGCTGGGTTGATTCTTTTGGATTAATTAACCAATAAATCTAACAATGACAACCAAATTACTTATCATATGTCATTGTATTTCAGAAAAGGGTTGTTTTAGAATTAAATAGTATTGATAAATTTAAGAACAGAAAATTGCAAACTAAGTGATCACCAATTGTCAGGACATAATGAAAAGATAATTGAAATAAGAAACACAACCGGAATGAAATTTTTCAAATATGTTTTACCAAAAACTTTTTTTTATTAGAGAGAGCTAATAATGCTGGGATTACTAAAAACAGCAATTTATTATTTTCTTCTTTTACAGCATTATATTTATTCAAACATTTATGCTAAAAGCATTTTATTTTTATTTTTGATTCTCTTTACATTTTGTATTAAAAGATTATAACCATTACATTTTGTATTATTTGTACAAAGCCATATACATTCTAAAAATCATCAATTGGAAATCATTCATGTGCACTTTCAAGAGAGAGACTAGCCTGAATTTGTAAAGATAGGTTACACTAGTATCATTGTCGCATGTATACAGCATGTAGTGCAGCAATGTATACAGTTTCTATAGTAAATTTTTAAGTGAATACATAAAATTTGGGATTTAAAAATACTTTTATACATAATAAAAAAGGTGATGGATTTGGAAATTTGAAA